>PYAF01004198.1:47510-65638 GCA_007407185.1 Glycine tomentella
TAAAAATAATGTCACCTATACAAATTTCTATATTTGTTACATAATATATGACAATAACTATTATAGTTTCAAGTATAATTTGATTTATTACAAATTAAATTCATACTTATTATGTGTAAGGATTTTTTTATTGCAAGATCTTATTATTTTATTTCATAATATAACTATTTTATTTGAGTTGATATTTTAATTAACACAATAAATCCTATTTATGTATTTAATTTTATCAACGAGTATATCTCTTATCCTTTTTTATCAACGAATACTATCCTAATTCTTACTTCTTTTAAAAACACTCAATGATCCATTCTATGATTTCCAAAAATTATTTTCAGTATACAACCAATATAATTTTCGTTAAAATGGAAATAAGCAAAGTTGAATGAAAAAAATAAAATAAAGGGGTTACCTTAGCGGTAGGGGGGTAATAAGCAAAGGTGAATATGAAAGAATGAAGAAAAGCGAGCGAAAGGAGAGAGTGAGAGAGGAAAAGGCGAATCGAGCGGTGTTATCACGTGCGGACGTAATAATGATTGGGGTCGGCAAATCTGACCTTAATTACCAAGTTTACTCATTCCACGTGTCGTCCAATGTGGATTATGAATCACGCTGATTGGTCAATGGGACACGTGTCGTCCTTGCGTCATCCAAGATTAAACAATTATTACACATTAAAAAATAAATTTAAAGAACAATTTATCAACCCCTATATTCCCTAAATCATTTTGCCTATTTATCCTTAAACAATTATTCGGTGTGGCATGAAACAGAAGAAAAATAAAATAGAAAGGCTGGGTCAGCGGGGCAGGCGTTAGTCACGCCATGTGACAGTGCTGTTCTCCTCTTTCTCTGTGTATAGGCATGCTAGGGGCTACCCTAAACTCAATTTTTTTTTAAAAAAAGCGTGAGTAGAAAATATCTTTAAATATTTGGCTAAATATATATAGCGGTGTTTCTCCTACTAGTCCTACTTGGTAAACACGGAGGCAGGGGCGGTTCTGGGCCCATGCAAGGTGTCCAACCGCACAAGGCCCCAAAAAATAAGGAGCCTCAAATATTAATTACTGTAACATATGTTTAATATTGAAAATTGGAGGAGATGGTAACCTTTATTTTTAATAACTAAGGGGTGCAAGGTTCAATTCTCACCAATAACAATTTTTATTATTTTTACATTTTATTTATTTTTAAATTGCCAATTAAGGGCCCCGTTTTTTAAAAAAGGAAAATATTAAACAGGACCCAAAGAAAATTTGTCAAAATTTGCCCCGCCCCTGCACGGAGGCAAGTAAATAGTCTAGAACAAGAACAAGAACAAGGCGTGCTTTGTGCTTTGGCCTTGGGCTTAGGGGAAACCGCATATTGAAATAAAGAGACACGGCCAAGGGCTTCTTCTTCTTCGAATAACGTGTTAAGAGAACACTCTTGTTATAACCTCCTACTGTTTCCCCTGCCAAACATAGCTTACTTCTCAATACACTACTCTTTCTTCTCCTTTTCAAGAACTGCGAAACAATAATGGAGTGCCCTTCGTCTACGAACGAATACGAAAAGCTCATATTACGGATGAGCACTCCCAGGTTCTTTAACTACCCTCCCTCTCTTCATGTCTTACCGTTTTTTATGCTACTATTTTTCCCCCTCGCCTCTCTTCCGTTTCTATTACTTGGAACATATAGCTTTTAACTCTCTATATTTTGGACCGATCCATAAATTTCGCAGCTGATTTTATGCAAATCTATCATATTCTTTTGTTTTTGCATCGTCTTATGGACACACTATCTGATTTCCTGCCAATTTTATTTACTCTTTAATCTATTCCCCCCCGAATGGTGGTAAACCCCTAGCATGTTAATCTGACACCACTGTGTTTGTTCCTCCTTTCATTCTATCTGGTTGCAATAATTCAGTTTCAAAACGTGAATACTTTTCAGAGGATAATTGCGTTTTTTTATCCCTAAGTCACGCCGACTTTTGAATTTGATTTGTCCGCTGCCAATATTTTAACGATTTTTTTGACTTTTCTTTTCTTATTGCGTCCAGCTTCCTTCTCTTCTGAAAAGTCTGTGTTCCCGTTAGTGTATTCTTTGTATTTCGATGTTTGGAAGACAAATTGGGAGACAAGGCAATTTTGCTAACTTTGGCCTTTTTCTATGAAGCAGGGTTGTCATTGACAATTCCGTTTTCTCCTCAGCTACGCTAGTCAAGGTAACCTGCCACGAAATTCTTGCCCATACGGGAACATTTTGTTCCATATATGTTTAGAAACTTATTAAAAATAACGATGGTCTCTGCTTCCATGAATTACACAGGTTGACAGCGCCAGAAGGCATGGTATTCTATTGGATGCTGTAGAAGTGCTAACTGACCTGAACCTTTCAATTAAGAAAGCGTATATTTCTGCCGATGGCAAGTGGTTCATGGATGGTAAGCTAGTTGTCATTTCCCATTTTAATAATTGGTTTAGTTATGCTTTCTTATGCTAAATATGGGTAATGCCCCAAGCAGTTCTAACCTTTGGCTTTTCAATGGACAGTTTTTCATGTCACTGATCAAAATGGAATCAAGATAATGGACGAGAGTGTTTTAAAATATATTGAACAGGTATTTTATTGTGGTTTTACAAGTTCTAATTCAATTACAATGTTACCTGTTAGAATTTATTTTGTTTATATATCTTGTATTTGTTGTTTATCTAACTCTGAATTTTCCCATGACAGTCACTTGGGAACATTCACTATGGAAGAACCAACCGCTCTAACGGTCTCACTGCGTTGGAATTAACAGGAACTGACCGAGTTGGTCTTTTATCGGAAGTGTTTGCTGTACTGGCTGATCTTCAATGTGATGTGGTTGAGTCTAAGGTTTGGACACACAATGGCCGTATTGCCTCCTTAATCTATGTAAAAGATTATAGTTCTGGGTCTGCTATTGAGGACTCTCAGAAAATTAATAAGATTGAATTGCGCTTAAGAAATGTTTTGAAGGGAGACAATGACATCAGAAGTGCAAAAATTTCTGTCTCTATGGCCGTGATGCACACTGAAAGAAGGCTACATCAGTTGATGTTTATTGACCGTGATTATGAAAGGGCTCCTATTCTTAAATTGACTTCTGATAACGCATTGGTGACAGTCCAGAATTGGGAAGGAAGGGGTTATTCAGTTTTGAATGTTCAGTGCAAAGATCGAACCAAGCTATTATTTGACATTGTATGCAATTTGACAGACATGGAATATGTTGTATTCCATGCAACTATTAACACTAATGGTGACCGAGCTTACTTGGTAATTATTCAACTTCCTTTCATCCAACGTAGTTATTTTCCCTTTTGCTTAGTTGCTTTATTTATGTTCTTACTTAATATTGTTCAAATCTTCATTTCAGGAATTTTATATAAGACACAAGGATGGGACTCCAATTAGTTCAGAACCAGAACGTCAACGTGTAATTCAATGCTTAAAAGCTGCTGTAGAGAGAAGGGCATCTGAGGTATAGGCTTCCTTCATCTCACTCGTAGTATTTGTTAAATCGTTTACTCCTTATGATATGAAGTGGCGAAAATTAGTTAATTGTTAAATTATTTGATTTGATTACAGGGTGTTCGATTAGAGTTATGCACAGAAGACAGGCAGGGGCTTCTAGCAGAAGTGGTGAGAACTTTCCGAGAGAATGGGCTCAATGTGACCAGGGCTGAGATATCTACCATAGGGAATATGGCTACAAATATATTCTATGTAACGGATGCGATTGGAAATCCAGCTGATTCCAAAATTATCGAATCTGTTAGGCAGAAAATTGGGTTAAGCAATTTAGAAGTGAAGGAGTTGCCATTGATAAATCATCAGGAGGCAGAGAGAGAGGATCAAGCGGTTGGAATTGGTGGGGCAGTGTTGTTGTCCATTGGGAGCCTTGTGAGAAGGAATCTGTACCATTTGGGACTAATCAAGTCCTGTTCTTAAATGAGAGGGTAGAGCACAAGAATTTAGGAGTGAGTTTGTTCTATGTATGCAAACATGTATAGCATAATATTCTTTGCTTCAGATTTGGGCTTTGTGTACATAAAAAGTTTAAAGGTGGAATTTGGTGATAGTTGTTGTTCTAGTTGGTTGGGTTGGGTTTGGTAGGTGGAAAACAGATAGTTAGATGTACAGCTGTAGCAGATTGGGGTGCCCCACCATTTTAAATGCTCCTTTGAATCGGAATAGATTTTGGTTATTGCAGAAAGATGTTCACGTCGGTGGGAAGGTTGTAAGATGAAATAGTATGGAATTGGATTCTTGGTGGCAGAGGCACAAGTGTTTAAGGTAAAGACAGAACAAATTGGGTTCATTGTTCGTTTAGCACTTAGCTCATGTGTACATATCCACTTTCTCCCATGTTTATCAATATTAATTTTAGCGGTTGACTAATTTTTATTTCAACTCTCCCTTTTTCTCGCGTTTCAACTCTTTTCTGGGCTCCACGTTTTGCAACTGCTAGATGTCACCGGTCCATAAAAGTTGTGGCCTAATCGAAAGATCGTTATATTGATTTATCACTTCGATCTGTTCTTTGATGTTTTGATCGTTTAAGAAGGCTGGTTGTAAAGCTTACATGACCGTATGCATTACTTAATATTAGATGTCGCTGGTCCATAAAAGTTGGCCAATCGAAAGATCTTTATATTGATTTATCGATCTGTTCTTCTGATGGTTTATGAAGATATCAGCAAATCATAAACTCCTGGCTTCGTTTATTTCTTGTTGAAGCTAATAGGTACAGAAAATGGTTGCTTTTAATTTTAATCAAAATATCCTTATTTATTGTAATAGGTAAATAAGGGTAATAAAAATGTGACAAATAAGTTGAAGCCGAAATATTCTAATTCGAAAACTATCAAATCAAATAAAATGGGGGCGGTGGTGCAATTTTTGTTTACACAAATACGTTGGCTAAATTCATCTTGATTGCTTTAAAAAGAATTCATCTAGATTATTATGGTTGGGCAGGTGGGGGGGGCTTATGGCTTACATTTGCAAAGTGGAAGAATTGGGTGTTTAATCTTCAAGACTGATTAACTTAAAAGACAAACAAAGCTTACTCCAATCATGCAACGGTTTATATTAAAATTTTTAAAAAAACTAACACATCAGGTTGATAGAGACACACCCGATCACGTGGAATTAACATGAGTTATGTGTTGTTAAAGACGCGAGGGATGGGAACATCAAATGCCAGATAATGTGATTGGGAGACCAAAAGGCATATAATACCCAACCGTTGATCTGAGTCTAGACTGAGAAGAAAACCACCGATTAAGTCTTGGTTACCTAATTAGTTGTCTGTTACAATTTCTTGATGAGATCATAATGGTCCACCAATCTACAACAACAATTATACAGCAAGAGCAAGGTGTCTAATCTTTTGCTAATTAAAATTTGGCTGTTAAAAAGACTTGAGCGACAAAATAGAAAGTAATTCATACAAACACACAAACACTGATGTTCAACTGAGAATAGAAAGCTTTACTGAAAACTGAAAAAATTGAGGATAAAAAGGTTGGTTGAAAACTAAACAAATTAGAGCAGTACATATTCACCTTATAACTGTGAGCTGTCCATAACAATTAAGATATAAGTCAATTTTTAGGAAGAAATATAACTATTTAAAGACACAAATCTAATCAAATAATTGAAAACAAATGATTAATATGTTAAGTTAAAATTGGATTATTCGAATATTATTCAAATTCTATTCTTGATAAAAATAATTATTAATAAAATTTTATTTATCTCCCAATCAAACTTTAAATTAACCAAAATCATTCTTGTCTGATAAACCAAAGGATCAAGAAGAAAAAAAAAACACATACAAATCCGAAAATTAAAAGCTTTACCTAACCACTAACTGGGGTGTATTTGAAGATTCCGGTCAAACAGCAAAATATGAAGTTCCTCGGGTGGGTGATGGTGCATAGTCCATATGAGAGCAATGGGGAGTGCATGAGGGACAAGTGGTCTGTGAGCGGTTAGTCAAAATGAAAGCATGTGGAAGAGGAGGTCATCAAGTATAACGTCTACGTTGTAGCAAAGTGCCGCGGTTGTTGCCGCTAATTGAAAGTGAGCTTGTCTTGTTTCTGCTTCTACAATTTTCATATGTATTCTCTCTTTCCCTTCCTCTTTCTTTTTTTGTCTTAAAGAAAAAAAAAAGGTCGCAACACGCTCACTGTTAAAAATTAATAAACTTATCATATGATGATTTAAGAATGATAATGTTAAAATTCTTTACGTTGTTAATATATTACTATTTATTCACAAAACTGATATTACATCAACATCAAATTGATAAACTTATTATTATAACTTAAAAGATTATGATAATATTTAATTGATTATTGTCTTTGAATCCCTTTTTTTAACGAATTGTCTTATTAACTCTTATTCACTATCGATTGGTTAATATATAAGACATATATCCAACCAAACAACGACCAAACAATTGATGCGTCATCTCAACGGTGAATTAGTGACAAAGACGAATATATATATATATATATATATATATATATATATATATATATTAACATATGACATAGATTTTCTTAATTTGCAATGACTCAATTATCTTTTATATAAAGAGGTATAGCACGATTCACAATGTTTGATTGAAGTATAAGTGACAATTTGAGTTGAATTAGGCTTAATTCAACTTTAACTAGATAATGTTATTGTTATAAACAAAGGACTTTTTTTTACAAGAGACAACAAAAAACATAAAAAGCTAAAGACAGAAAAGAGAGAAACTAAAACAATGAAAAAACTAGACACCTCGAGGGAAGCAAGTTTCCATATCATCCGCTAACAGATTCAGCAGCAATGAGTGCAGTAAAGTTGGCATCTTCATTTGCACCCAGCTTAGCCATAAAATCTCCTCCCTTCACGCAGGGTATGACAAAGCTGAAAAGTCCAATAAGCTTAATTATAAATATTCTTCAAATAATGTTTCAACAGAGAGTAATAAATAAAGAGGGAAATCTATTTCTTATTTCAGAACAATAAGCTTATAAATAGCTACAACAATTGAAGAATTAAAAAACTGTAACAAATAACAAACAATGAAACATGATAAGATCATAAGACTTAGTGACTAATTAACTAACAACTTACCAACAAGTTAAAACAAATTAAGTTAAAGGGTTGTTTAACTCGTTGATTCTTTTCTTTAATTGATTCAACTCAACTCTCTCTCTCTCTCTTTTAATTTCAAGTGGAGATTCTCCTTTCTTATAAAATAAGTAAATTAAAATTAATGAATAAACTATATATAGTTACCTACGAAAACATTTTTGAAGACCTTAAAATAGCCATAAAAAATAGTCAAAATATAAAAAATACAACACAACAATCCCCCAAATGTGTCCTTTCTAGCAATCACGCATCCTAAGCATACCCTGCATAAAGCTGGGAGTTAGAGCAGAAAATAAAACATTATCAATTTATCATGCATATATGGCATTCATATAATCCGGCACCTTTGAATATATTCAACTTGCATCCACCAAAGGAAATAAAGAAAGAAGATGATCTAGAGCCTGCCAAGCCTACTTGATGCCTTTAATTGATGGATGGACTACACATTGTTTGTTTTTTTTCAAAAAAAAAAAAAAAAAGAAGAAGAAGAAGAGAGGAACACCTGCTTATTTATAGTTGGATTATCATAAAATAGAAACCAACAAATATATATATATATATATTCATCGGTATTATGATTAAGAATATTTTGTGATGCTACCAAATATGCCATATAATCGGATTTGGATGTTGCTTCATTAGAGATAATTGTTTATGGAGTTAATAAGATATACTAGTTAAAATTTTGTCGGGAAAAAAAGATATACTATTTATAATAAAATCATTATAATTGGGATCTTCAAAAAAATTAAATATTTATAATTGGTCGACCATGCTGATTTATAAAACTTATAATATTAATATAAACTTGTTATCTCAGTAACCAAACTTTGATCATTTTTCATATATATATAGTATATAGCTATTTATTCATTTTCTTAAGGGGCAAGTTAGCCGTCTTTGACCCTTTTGAAGACAAGTGTGTAGTTCCATAATTTCATTTCCAGAAAAGCATAACTCTCGAGTATGAACAATGATACGAAGCCAAGGAATTAAGATATATAAAGGAGAAGAAAACGATATATGTCAGCGTTTTATTAGGAACAGACGTCGTTTTCCTTCGCATATCTCATTAACGATAATCACAACTTACCAAGTTGCACAAATAAATTAGGGTCTCACCTTTTCAGCAATCGATCGAACTTTAATTTGTACCTTAAAACGTTACAATCCAAGTGACCTACTGGCTTGTCTTTGATTTCAATTTTATTTTTAATTGTTTGTACAAAAGATGATTGTTGGCTGCTTCTCTAAAGAATCTTGAACCCCTATGTGCCTGCCCACTTAAGCGTCAATTCCAGTACATTTTCGAATGAGAGATTGCAACAGTAGAAGGCTAAAAAATAAATATATTCTTTATATAAACTAAAAACAAAAGTGTCATATTTTCAGAAACCTCTAAAAATATATTTAAGTCATGGTTTTAATGCTAAAAAAATTGTGAAAGAACATCTACAGATGCCAATGGTAAGCATCTTCTTTGATATATTATGTGGATCCAATTGTTGGTGCCTTGGAGGTTTCGAATCTTTTTTTTTTTTAATTACCTTTTTAATCTTTCAATTCCAAAGGCAAAGGTTACTAATAAGTAATAAGTAACAAATAAGTACGGCAGTTAAGGGTTTTTAAAAGGAACATTCCCAGAAGAATATTTGCATTTTTTTTCTTTCGAAAGATGATAAAGTTAGCCTTTTCATACTTTAATGTTTACCATTATTAATTAATCTTGTGATTAATGTTTCAGATAAATACGAACTAAATCATGTGGTAGAACTTTTAAGAAATAAACCATTGTTAAGTATCAATATTTTTCTAACTACTTTTAGTTTTTGATGAGATATACGCGTTTTAAGAAATTAAATTAACTTTTTTTTATTTTAATTATTTAAAATAACGTACTTGTGACCCAACGTCACAATATTTTTTTTTCTTCAAGAACTAGTTTAGATGAGCATGTGATAGAATTATCCTTTTTTACATTATTCAATTTTAAAAAGTTGAAATAAAAATTGGCTGAATATGGAGATTTTTGTCTTAAATACACAAGCATGGTTTAGAAAATATAGTTTGTATTTATTTAAATTGTTTCTATTTCATTTTAAAATTTTAATTTCCATGCACTATCAATATAAATATTTAACTAAAAGTCGCCGTAGTCCGTAGATATAATTTTGTTTAGTATTTTTTATAAATATATTTTTCTATTGAGTGAGGCAACTAGTTTTCGATAATTTTTTAATTTTTTTCAAATAGTTTTCAATTCAAAAGGAACTTTAAATAATTTTTATTTATTTGTAAAACTCTTATTTGAAACTTTAATTTTAAAGTAACTTTTAAGTTAAAAAAAGTTGGAGAAACATTAACTTAACCCTAAAAATATTTCTGCGTGCCTTTTTTGTTGTTTCCATCGGGTACTGGACCTGGACTTGCAATTTTGGAGTCATTCGAAATTTTATTGGGCTTGGACTTTATGTATAGCTTTGTTCCAGCCCATGTATTTCGACATTTCGTGTGAGGTTTTCGGTTCTGTTTTCAATAGCAAGGATAACGAAGTAAAATGATCGTATACATCGATGACAGGCCATTCATCTATCAGACTAATTTAGCTTCTTTGCGCTTCCATAGAGCAAAAAACAAAAACATTGAGCTTCCTTTCACTACCTACTTCTCTGATAGGAAGTGAATTGATTGACATCAAAAAATAAAATCATATTTCTTCATTTGCATTATTCATGTTTCTTTTTACACATATTTGTAGCTTTGTTTAATTTTCTTCTATTTTATTAGCGGCAGAGAGAAAATTGAATAAAAAAATGAAAAATTAATGTTTTCTTCAGTAATTTAGATTAAGAAAAGACGACAAGAAACAAAACTTATAAATTCAATGATATTTAAATTCTCATAATATAATTAGAACAGGAATAATGTTTGTTTACTCTAATTTCTCATCTTTTCATTGTTTTCTTCATTGTATTTGAAAGAAAATTTCATATGCAATATAATATATACTTTAAAGCAATATCTAGAAGACACTAGAGGCACACTAGTCAATCTTAAACCAATGTCTTTTAGATGTGTAAGCTGTGTACAGATTAACAGATTGAAACACAACACCAATTTCCCTCACCAGGAGTGTGGGTACCATTTCAATTTGAGACATTGCTGGTTTGTAGCTATCATACATGAAACGTGAAAATGTATGCTGCCTGCATCAGTGTATTTGTTCAATGATATTGCTAACCCCAGCAGCATACTCTTCTACACACAACATTCCCGTAACCCAACATAGCTCTATTCCAGCAGGTTCAATCATGTTTTGAGACCTAAAGAGACAGACGGATTAAACCAAATATGCATGATGCAGAACAGAACCAATCACAATTTGAGATATACAAATGTACAATGAGGATGGAAATCGAGAGAGGAAACAATAATATGTAGTAGATAGAGAAAAAACACAAACCTACTTCTGTCCTGATTCTAAGAGTGAACATGAATTGCAACACATGTGAATGCTGATTCAATCTTCCTTCAAAAGACAATCTCTCCCTTGAATTCCCCCCCCTAAAAAATGCAAAGAATAAAATTATTCTGTACCACCTTTTATAAGTATCAACTATCTAAACAAGCCAGCAACTTACCCCCAAAGTACACGTTAATCAGGATAGCAATATGACAAGTAATTAACTGTTCCCTACCACACACATCTGGGAGTTTGCAGCACTCCATAATACAAGCAAGCACTGCAGTTACTAATCCAATGATGTGTAAATCATCCTGCAGCAAGATGAACATTTACGAATAAAAACATCCATTATAATGAAATCCATAAAATTGACAGACAATTAAGCTTTTTCAAAGTGACCATACCAAAATACAGAGAGGAAAAGGGTGAAAACAAGATAGAAGAGTTTGACAAGCCGTTGCTTCTTTTCCCGAGAGAGCAGGTTGAATATCTCAGTAACATCAACCAAATGCCTTCCTTGTCTATACCTGATCAAAGAAATAAAATATGCAATTAGCATGTGCATGACCATATTAAGCACATTCGAGTATATTAAAATATCAAGCATTATTGTTTCATCTCCTTCAATCATCTAACTAGTAACAAGTAAGCAACCATGCACCCTGCAATGGACAACCATTGACAGACTCGAATGGCTATAATAGGGTAGAGTTATATAAACAAAAAAATAAAGTTATTTGATAGTGTTGATGCGAAAGTAATCCCAAACTTTCCAAGGTTTAAGCTAGTGAAAAAAAAAAAACAAGGATTGCATGTGTATAATAAGTGCAAGTATATATATTGTTTGGTTTGACCAGCAGCTACATACAGTTAACCAAACCATAAATACGAAACTATGAAAATGAAGCTCCATACAGCTGACCAAACTTATATATGGTGTAAATCAAACCAAGACAAATTAAGCCAAATAAAAGAAAAACTGAACAGAAAAACCAAACAAAAAATTTAATAAGGCAAAATGAAAAAAGAAAGAAAGAATGGTCACATTGGTTTGTTTCAGCTCTCTGAACATTCCTAGACTCAAACTAAAATGAGAATAATGCAAAGACTCAAGAGTTCAAATTCACACTTTGCTCTCTCACCCAAACTACAGTACAAAAGTACATATTTCCCCTTAAAGAGGTTTTTTAAAAACAGAATATTTAGTTCTAGTAATCAATGTAAGAAATGTAGCCTCCATGAAAGCAAAAAACCAAAATATAGGTTACTGATATCAAATTGAACTGACGCATGCACAATCAACAAACCAAATGACTTTTTTGCCATGACTCTGTATCATTGAGAAACAACACACTGGCCAAAAATATTTGTAGAATTGATATAAGCACATATAAATACTTACAATCGGAGATTGAGAAAAAGATAAGGAAGACAGAAGAGTGCCATAATCCAATGCCTGGTAAGAAGGTAGAAGCAGCACAGGACAGCTTGCGTAATATATTCTGGCAAAACCACCATATTTATTCGAGCTGAGGAATCATAAGGATTTATATAATCAAATTCTAGGTCTGCCAGGCACATTAGCTGGCACATTAGCTGCAACAAATCACATGTTAGACGATAATTGAAACAACAACCAAACGCAACAAATTCACTATAACATAATTATATATCACATGTTGTAACATTTGATTCAATAAATAATAATAATAATAATAATAATAATAAAAAGAGAAATGAACGAACCTGGTAAATAACGAGGACAAGTAAGGCAATGAGGAGGAAGAAGGAGATGAGCCATGCAAATAGATCAGCAATTGTCTCTCTCCTTCCTCCTCCTCTTCCTTCCAACCTGGTTGCTGCGCACGTTAGCTTGAGCTGAAGCCTGTCCCCAGCACGTGCGCACTGTGCGCGCCTTGCCCCTTCCTCTGGATTTCTAGTTTCTAGTCCACGCACGCTCCTCACGCAATACCACTATCTGGAACAACCACAGACACCCACCCTTTTTTCCAGCCTAACAAAATATATTTTAATTAATATTTTTTTTTCTATTTTATCCTTTTTAAATTTTAAATTTGTTAATATTTAGAGTTATTTTTACTCTCTTTTTCCAAATACAAAGTAATCAAAATTGGATTAATTTTAACAATTATTTTGTTACATAAGGAATTTAATAGAAAGAAATGCAGTAAAATATCCATTAAAAAAATCTTATTTATTTGAAATTTTTAATAAAAAGAATATTTAAATTATTTTTATTTGATTTATTCATGATATATTTTTCATTCTAATCGTTGATATATGTACCCAACATAATTTATTATTATTCCTAAAATTTACAACTTTCAATCGTTATAGTCCAATATAGAATTAACAGCACGGACTAATGAGATTAAGGATTTTAGTTATATATATAATAAAAAAGAGTAAAAATAAGAATGTTTTAATTATTTTTTACTTCACATAACACTCTTCAAATTGTAAAATCTTCCTCTCTCATTATAAAACTATTAAGAAGAGTGTTAATAATTTTATAAAAAAAAAATCTTTCTAACACAGTTTTTTTTTATATTTGTTATAATTTATTAAAAACCATAAAAATATAAATAAAATTATTTAATTAAAAAGTAAGATTCGTTAAAAATTATAATTTCTAATAAATTTAAGTTAATATAAAAAAAATGTTAACAACAGTGTGTTAGAATTAATATGTTTATAGCAATTTTTCTAGCTACCAAACACTAGAAGGATGATGATTGATGATTGTTACTTACCAGTATTATTTTTCGTCTCTCCATTGTCTTCCGTTTGTTTTCTGTCATTCCAAAGTAAACATATATGACCATGAAAAATAACCAAAACTGCGAAAAGTTAATTAGGAATTTAGTTTCGTGCGCAGTTCCTTGACTAGCAAACATTGGCTATGATTTACCTTATGCATACAGTACATATATGTTTCCAATAAATGTGTATACAACAAAGGCAATCAAAATCATTGGAAAATGTACGTTAAAATAGCAAAGAACTTTTGTTCATCACAAAGTAGCTGGACAGCATCGAGGTCGGGGAACACCATCTTCAAATCCAAATGAAGTGCAAAACCAATTACCACATGCATTGCTCGATCGGTGCCTAGGAAAAAGAGGCGAGAGGCTTCAAGCAGAAAGAAATTCCTTGAACCCAAGTTTTTCAACTTCTCATTTGGCTTCAAACCTGCACCGTCTCAACAACTATCACCGAGGGGAAAAATCAACAAAAAAAACATGAGAAATGAAGGCATTACACATATGATACAAAGAATCATTAGCGTCGAAGAAATTTTACGGTACATGTAACAGTAAAAATTAATGAAAAAGGTTAATAACGTACTCTTTATGATTGATTAAAATTTATTGAAAATCATAAAAAATTAGATTTCACTTTAATTTTATAATTTTTAATAAATTTTAACCAATAATAAAACATGTATTAGAATGAATGTGTTAAAAAGTATATTACTAACAGTTCTGAAAATTAATAATAGTGTGTGTCTTAAATCTAACCGCACAGTACAATTTGAATTGCATAGGGTGATAGTTGTGAAATGTGCAACCATTTAATTATGCACATACGAATATTTACATAACTAATCTGCCCATTGGGAACAAATAAGAGCATAAAATATGAAAAAATCAGGATTAAAAGGATAACGTTTTGGGAATACCAAATTAAGACAGCAAGATATCTCGTTTAATTTTAGATTGTATTTTTTAGATCAACACATGTAAAAAAAGAGAGAGAGATAAAATAATAATTGGGTATTTTTTATTATAAAAAACACATGTATCTTTCACATGGGGAATCCTGTTGCAGCCAAACATATACCAAATTTTTTGACTTTAAGAAAATCAAACTATATAGTAAAAGCAAGAGTTTAAGGGTGAAAAGAAAAGAGGGAGAGATGGATCACTTTGGAGGGTGTGGGGGGATAGTGAAGGTTGTAGCACTTTAGGTTAGTGTCCTTCAAGAGTGGCCTCCTCTTCTCTTTTTCATAAATTAGCAAAGCTGCATTTACCAAATAGGCGAAAGTGCATTACCAGAAAAATGTGATTTAGCAATTGAAAATAGCAATAAAAAAATTCGGTCACAGTTAACGATCAAAACAGCGGTTGAAATTTTTCTGTCGCCAATTGCAACAGACTTTGCGACCGAAGTTTAACGTGGAGGACTAGTTGCTTCAGTTCGACTTAGCAATCGAAACTTGGGGTAGCTGCAATGTTCGATCACTATTTCGGTAACTAGTTATGAATACAAAATTGATATAGAGACTGAATTAGCGACAAAAGTTTCACTTGAAAATAGCGATCAAAGAAAATTTGGTCGCAATGTAATGATGATAGTGACCGAATATTATTCGGTTGCTATTAGAATTAGCGACGAAATGAATTTTTACTAAAAGTTAGAAACTAAATTTTTAATTTATTTTAAATCATAGTAAATATATCATATCTTAAATACATTTTATACTTGAAAAGTTTTGAAATTGATATATTATTAATATTTTAAAATTAACAAAGCAATATTTACAATGTTTAATATAATATTTTTAATTATACTCTGATAATTTTAAATAAATTTAACAAACCAATATTTAATTTTTTATTAAGATAAATAATCATAGTTAACATTATTCTTTTAATTTGTGTTTTGTACAAAATAATTGTTTATTTTATATAATTATTTAAAATTATAAGAAATAAATACCTTTCATATTATGAAAATATGTTATAATTAAATTTTGTAAAATTAAGTATTTCAAAATATAAGACATAAGTGTAATTCTTTAAGATTCAATATGGTGTAAGTGAGATTTATGCATTGATGAAGACGCAATTTAACTTTAGCACAATATTATTGCACTAAGCAAAGGGCAATGAGATGTAATGGATAACTTATGCATATAAAAGTTCAATTTGACTTTAATTTAATGCTTAATTGTAATGTTTGTCCCCTATTTTGTGTATTTTACCATAATGGTCTGCCTATTTTTTAATTCATTATATGAGTCTTCCTATATTTCAAAATTCACTAGTTGAGTCCTCAAATTCATTTATTATTTAATTTTAAATGTTGACTAGACTAGAAAATTGACCAACATTTTTTTAAAAAAATAAGAACTTTAAAAATGTTTGAAGAAGGACTAGAACCATGGTCCTTAGAATGAGAAACACACTCCTTTATCAATACAAACAAGTGCACATTTGAGTATTTAGTGCAAAATATATTATTAATATAAATTTTATCCAAAAATAGTTCAAAATTCAAAATTTATTCTTTTTAATTTATTATATTTTTATAATCTTCTATATTATCTTTTAAAATATAATATATAAGATTAAATTCTATTTTCAAGTAAATTAGAAAATGTATATTTATATAATTTTATTTATATTTTATATATTATATTTATCATTTAAGATAATGCTTGTTATCTATATTAATATATTAATGTTATTTATTGTAATATAGATAAAAAAAATATTTTCAGTAAATCACATGCATAAATATTTCAAAAAATAAAAATATTATCATCTTATTTAATTACATAGCTAATTAAATAAATTTAAATATAATAAAATACTATTATAAAACTAACAAGAATATCTTAATATAAGTAACAAATATTATCATTAAATCACATATATAAATATTTTAAAAGAAAATAAAATACTTTACTTTATGAAATTACAATTTATATAAAAAAATATGCATTAAAAATAAATTTATATTATATATTTACTATATAAAATAAGTTTTGAATAATGTGATAAAAATACATAACATTAGAAAAATATAATATATTAAATAAAAATAAAGATTATATAAGTATACACATTCTAATTTATACGAAAATAGAATTTAATCCTATATATTATATTTTAAAAGATGATATATAAGATTGTGAAATATAATTTTTTTTAAAAATGTTTGAATTTTAAAGTATTTTGTGGTAAAACTTATATTAATACTATATTTTGCATCAAATATCTAAATGGACACATGAATGAGTGGTAAAGGAGTGTGTCACTCACTCCAAGGATAATGGTTCTTGTATTTTCTCAAGTATTTCTTTTTTAAGTTAATATATCTTAAGAAAAATATTGGTTACTTCTAATCTCTTCAACATTGAAAATTTAACGAACGATTAGTCAATGGTTAAAATCAGACTCTTAAAGTAAATTTTCGTCATTATAGGGAGACTCAAATAGTGAATTTTGAAATATAGGGGGCAAATTTTGCAATTAAGCATTAATTTAATATATTCACTAACCAAGGTCCAACAATAATTTATTAAGGTTAAATGTTTAACTTATGCATTCACCACTTTTCAATATGACTTTAATGTAACATATACACTAATGATTAATTGAAATCTAATAAGGTCCAATATTACCTTAGTTTAACATATTGATTAATAATTGATGAAAATCCAATAATGCTTAATCAGGTCCAATATACACTAACAAAAGATTTATAGTTAATTAAAAGTTACTAATGTATGTTTTATTATGATGCACATATTGATAAATTTATAATTTTTTTATTTTATAAAAATTAATTTAAGATTAAATATATTTTAAAATAGTAAAATTAATTATATAATGAGAAAAAAAGTCGTGCATACAAATGTGTATTATATTCTCACTTTTTTTTAAGATATTACTTTTTTTTACAAATGTATATTATATTCTCACTTTTTTTAAGATATTACTTTTTTTGAGATATCACTCTCACTTGATTATGTAAAATAGTGAAGCTCAAATTTTTATTTTTTTAATTTCATATGCTACATAATAAGTTATTTTTTAATTATCTTGTATAAAAATAATTATTAAATTTTATATTAATAAAGATAAAAATAATTTAAGTAACTATTTAATTATGCATTGATGAAGACACGTGTCTTCAGGCGACAACAGCACCTGTATTGCACCCAAGCTGTTCTCGATAGTCACATTTAGTAGAAGTTTCGATGGCCGAACATAGTCACAAGTTTTCATGGTCGGCAACGGAAACTTGTGTGCCGGAGGAGTAGAGACGATTCCATCAATTGGCGGTCCCCACTCAAAGTTTGATGACTTTGTATTTTTTTATAGTATTATTTTATTTTCCCCTTGTGTGGCTTAGAGATGGATATTTGCTTTACTTGCATGCAATGGAGTAGCTATGGCAATGAGAATGTTGTTGGGTTGTTATTTGTTAGAGCTTACAACTTAGGATGGAGTGTTTGGCCAAAAACTGAAAATAATTATGTTACGGAAAGGAATCAATCATATCTCATCAATCAGGTACGTAATTCCGGCAACCATATCTGGTCATTATCTCCTATTATTCTGTCTGTAAATAGGTCATTTATGAGCTGAGGTCCAAGGCCCATCATTCAATATAAATACAACCCTCCAGACATTCTCAAGGTACACTTTTCTGACTCTCTCTTTCCCTTCACACGG
>PYAF01004198.1:72303-160546 GCA_007407185.1 Glycine tomentella
AGCTTGGCTTTGTACAAGGAGAGGTGACCGTTGGGTGTGACAGCCAGAGCGCCATTTTCTTGGCTAAGAACCCAGGATTTCATGCAAGGACCAAGCATATTGGCATACAGTACCACTTCATCAGAGAGAAGATTGAAGACAAGGTTGTATTGTTGGAGAAGGTTGACACAAAGGTCAACAGTGCTGATTTTCTGACCAAAGCAGTAAGTTCAGAGAAGTTTGAATGGTGCACAGTTGCTTTGGGAATGAAGGAGCTTGCGAAGCATTCGCCAAGTGGGAGAATGTTGGATATGACTCATCTTTCGCAGTCAGATGACAACCCTTCTTGTTGGCGGGGTCAGCAGAAAGCCAACTTGTTAGTAGTTTGGGCTAGGGCCCATGAATAGCTACTGTTAGGATTTCTTTTAATCCTATTTATATTCCCCTTGTAAACCGAGTGACTTGTAACGAGTGGCGGTGAGGAGATTATAGTACAGACAAGCTGGACGTAGCCTACATTGGGTGAACCAGGGTAAAATACTGTGTCATATTTCTCTTCCCTATTCTCTTTTCTGTTTTTCGATTTGTGTGTGATTGTCGATTTCCAACAAAGTGGGGTGAAAAGATTTATATCTGACTGCTTTTGTCCCTCCAAAGAGTAAAATCAATTTGACAAGGGAAAGGGAAACCGAGGTTGTGAAAACCTTCCTAGCTAATTACTGGGTGTAAAATGTAAATATGTGACTGGCTGCATGATATAGAAAAATATTCACAAGTTATTTTCTCCTGCTGAAGTTACAACATAAGAGGTACAGTGAACTACATATTCCACATATATACGCCTCGAATTCTCTACAGTAGTATATATGTAACTTGTACCAAAAATAAACATCCTCCAAGAAAAGAACCTAGTGCTTAAGTCAAATTTTAGACTCTCTGCATAAGGTTAGATCGATGTTTAGTGCCCATTCATCACTATAGTTTTTTGGTAGTGATTCCTGATTATAGTTTGATTTTTTTTTTTTAATGTACCAGCTACATAAGTTAAGGAATCAAAAATAAACAACAGATAAACAGTAAAGAGGTTGCTTAATTATCAAAATGATTTAATGGACATTTAAATTAATAGTAGTTACTAAATTACTCCGTTGGTGAGCGTGAAACACGATACAAAAAGATTTATTTAGAGCCATGCAAGTGCAACCGAGTTTGTCACACATGCTTCTCCTGTCTTTCGTGTAACATCGCCATGGTAATGGTAATCTAATATATGTATGTCAGTGTCACACACACACACACACACTCGCAGTTAGTCTCTAAGTGAAGGCGCGTGAAGTTTCCTCTCCCTTTCACTCTCACTCCATTTCTTCATCAACAACTAACAAATACACACCGGAAATGCAAATTCCGGCCGCCGCCGCCACCTGCTTTTCCCGAATAACCTGATTGATACCTTTGAACATGTAATCAAATATACCATTAAAGTAAACCAGACTTTCCATTCCAATTTGAAATCATCACTTCACTTGCAATGGCGAGTACCACACCCTCTGCTGACTCAGCTTCAGCAGATGAAGTTACCGCAAAAGTCGTTCACAAGCGCTACCAAGGGTTGCTCACGGTTCGAACCAAATCTATAAAGGGCAAAGGAGCTTGGTATTGGCCGCACCTGGAACCATGTTGCTGCACAACACCGAAACGGGCCTCCCCAAAGCGGTTAAACTCAGGTGCTCCCTATGCGACGCCGTTTTCTCCGCTTCCAATCCTTCACGCACCGCTTCTGAGCATCTCAAGCGCGGAACCTGCCCCAATTTTAATTCCGCTGCCCAACCAGTCTCCTCCGTCTCCCCCTACCCCGCCGCCGCCATGGCCGTCTCGCCGCCATCCTCTCCGACCAACCACAACCACCACCACCGCAAGAGAAATTCGGCTTCGTCCTACGACGCGCCTTCGCCGGTGGTCGACCCGTCGCGATTCTTCGGGGAGCTGACGTACGCGCCGCCGCAGCAACAACCACATTTGGTGCTATCCGGTGGAAAGGACGATTTGGGAGCTTTGACTATGTTGGAGGACAGTGTGAAGAAGTTAAAGAATCCCAAAACATCACCTGGTGCATCTCTAATCAAAACTCAAATCGATAGCGCCTTCAATTATCTCGCTGATTGGGTCTACGAGTCTTGTGGCTCTGTCTCTTTCTCCGCTCTTGAGCACCCCAAGTTCAGAGCGCTTCTGAACCAGGTTGGTTTGCCAACAGTGTCTATCAGAGACCTCACTGGAAGTAGATTGGATGCGAAGTTCGAAGAAGCTAAAGCAGATTCAGAATCGCGAATTAGAGATGCTTTGTTCTTTCAAGTAGCCTCGGTGGGGTGGAAAAGGAAAGTGAAGAAGTACTGTGAAGAGAAGTTGGTTAACATGAGCGTGAATCTCCCCAATGGGACCAGTTTGCACAGAAGGACAGTGTTTGTTACAGGTTCTGCTCCTTCCAATTATGCAGAAGAGGTTATGTGGGAGACAGTAGCCGGCATTTGTGGGAATGTCGTGCAACTATGTGTTGGTATAGTTGCGGACAAGTTTAAGAATAAGGCCTTGAGAAACTTGGAGAGTCGAAACCCTTGGATGGTTAACCTTTCTTGTCAGTACCAAGGCTTCAATAGTTTGATCAGGGACTTCAACAAGGAGCTCTCACTATTTAGCACCGTTACACAGAATTGTGTCAAGCTCGTGAGTTTCATCAATTTCAAGTCTCAAGTGAGGATTAGTTTTGACAAGTACCAACAGCTGGAGTACGGGCACGCCCGGTTGCTTCGAATGCCATTGCCCTCGCTCGAGTTTGAGTCTTTTGACAGTGTATGCAATGATGGGGGATGTGTTGAGTTCGGTTCGAGGGTTGCAGTTGGTGCTGTTGGGTGAGAACTTCAAAATGGCGACAATTGAAGACCCGAATGCGAGGGAAGTCGGGGACATGATTCGAGATGTGGGGTTTTGGAATGATTTGGAGGCGGTGCATTCGTTGGTTAAGTTGGTGAAGGAGATGGTTCAAGAGATTGAGACAGAGAGGCCTCTTGTAGGGCATTGCCTTTCCCTTTGGGGAGAGTTAAGGGCAACAGTGAAGGATTGGTGCTCCAAATTCCATGTTGCAGAAGGAGCAGTAGAGAAAGTCATTGGGAAACGGTTCAAGAAAAACTACCATCCTGCTTGGGTTGCGGCTTACATTCTTGACCCGCTTTATTTGGTTAGCGACACGAGTGGCTAGTACCTTCCACCGTTTAATTACTTGACGCCAGAACAGGAGAAGGACGTGGACAAGCTCATAACAAGGCTTGTGTCATGGGAGGAGGCTCATATTGTGTTAATGGAGTTAATGAAATGGAGAACACAAGGGCTTGATCCTGTGTATGCTCGTGCTGTGCAGATGAAGGAAAGAGATCCTGTAACTGGGAAAATAAGGATTGTGAATCCACAAAGTAGTAGACTTGGGTGGGAGACTTATCTCACTGAGTTTAAGTCCTTGGGAAGAGTTGCAGTTAGGCTGATTTTCCTTCATGCAACCTCGCGTGGCTTCAAATGTAATTGGTCTTCGTGGAGATGGGTGTCTAGCCAAGGAAACTCCAGAGCAGCACTAGATAGGGCGTACAAGTTGATATTTATTACAGCTCATTCCAAATTGGAAAGAAAGGATTTTTCCGGGGATGAAGAGAAGGATGCAGAGTTGTTTAGCTTGGCAAATGGTGAGGATGACGTGCTAAACGAGGTTTTTGTGGATACATCCACAGCGTGACAATTTTTTTTAGGAATTTTAATCTTTAGGATTCATTGAATTCTTTCCACTACCCCATCTTACCAAGGGTTGACTTCGACAAGTCGATCAGGGCGGAAGACATTGTCAGGTAGAGAGTTTGACTAGGATGACACATCTGTTAAAAGATAACGTAAGTGTCTTAAAATGAATTCAATGAGAACAAAAATCTTGTATGAAATAAAAGGATAAAAGCTTGTTTGATTCTAATTTTCATTACGAATATGAATCTTGAAAGCGTGGTCTAAAAGAGTGCGTAATAGCTCACTGATTGAGCGCTCTTGCGCCGAAGATGAACGGGGTTAGAGGGAAGCGTTCCGCCTTAGAGGGAAGGACTCACGCGAGCTATCCTTTAGTATTTTTGGTATTTGTGACTCGATCGGAGGATTTTGGTGCAGTCATTGGCAATTGAATTTTGCATTTCTGATGCCTGGACTCGTGCGTGATTAGAGCAACTTCTCATCGTTCATCATAGCATGATTTATTTTCAAGTCGTTAAATATCATGGGAAAGGATATGTATCTTCTTGATGTTTGTAAAGCTAGAGAAAGTGCATGACCAGCAGTTACAGAACGGTAAGACTAGAAGAGTGTAGCAGAAATTGTATGTTCCTTTTGAGATTAATATTTGTAAAGGGGAAGTTTTATTTTATTTTTATTTTTTTATCGATTCTCCTTTAATTCTATGATCGAATCTATGCTCAAACTTTATCCCCAATTTGGAATGTAAAATCAGAAGTGAGCAATGTGGCATATTATTGTTAATTTTCTGGGGGAGTGAGTTTCTGGAATAGCGTTGTTCTGTTTTATGTCTTTTGGAAACGGCTGCAATTATTCTCACTGCATTTTACAAATGTGTAACCTTTGGCACAAGACATGGCTTAATGGGATGTAGCATTAGATATTGTTTTTATTTATATAGAATCTCGAAAGGTACATGATGTGATACCTTTGTAATAACCTGGGTTGTTACTCCGCTTTGATCACTCCTAGATTGATGAATTCTTTCCGCTCTCCAAAGTGCAAAGGCATTCAGCTTTCTGTCAAAAGTCAAAGTCGTGCATTAATCATCCCAAAGTCTTCTTCAACTCACGTCAAATACGCAACTTTATAAATGGCCATTATTTTCAAGTTCAGACACGATATGTTGATTCCTTAACAAGCTCGGTCCAGTGTTGTCAGCAGAATATTAACAATGCACGACCCCAAGGGGTTTTTGTTTGTTAGCTAACGCGGTCATGGACATGGACTTATGGGGTCCCAAAAAATTTTAACTTTCCGCTAGCAAATAATAGAACTCTAATCCTTGTACTTAATTCAAACTTCCCTCAAAATACCTTTCAATTGCAGAGTTCTTAGTTATTACATTAAGTACCAAAATACAACCTTGTATATGTAGAGAGCATTTCTGTTTAGTGTATAGAAGTTGAAGACATCCAATAATAATTATTATTACGTTAAATTCATGTTTTGGGTGACGCGGAGGACATGCAATGAAATTGTTGGTTGTTAGTAGAACTTATTGGACCACAACCTATTTATTAACCTAGGACGAGCTCTAACTCTCACCCTTGAGCTAGCAAAAGTATCCAAGGGAGGGTTTGACTTGAACTTTAAGATGTATTTATTGGCAAAGGGCCAGAGACAGTTGGAATGGGTTCAGACTTGAGATTGAAATAGCAAGTCGTAGTTCACTACGGGTCAGGTGTCAAATTATATGTTACTAGAGCAACAACAAAATAAAAATATTAAGAAGTATTTTGTTGCATTAAATAAGTGATAGTACACATATAATCAATAAAATAATAATTAATATTATCACATACTTTTAGAACAACAAATAAAAATATTTTTAAAAAATACTTAATTACTAAATATATATATATATATATATATATAAAGTATGTATTTAATTTGACTTATTCTGATAAAATAATTGCTTTTGTAATTTTTAGGAAGCTTAAAAATATAAATATTTAAAAATATCAAGCATGTAGTATAATATATACCAAACAAACTTGAACAGTATCAAGAAAAGTACTAGCAAATGCATTTGAGTTTTACAATATTATTAAGTTAAACATATAAATATTTCAAGCATTTTAAAAGGGAGGCATTAATTAAATTTAGTTAAATGAGCATGTTAGTATCTCGACCATTTAAATGTTTGAGACTTTGAGTGCTTCTTAAAAAAAATACATCATGTTATAAGTGAGGATGCTTAAGGTTGAACTCTCTTTCTCAAATCAATTATATGATAAAGTATAGGATAAATGCTTGAGTCACTTAACTCCAGCCACATATAATATCTTTAAATCACTTTTTTCAATATACTAATAGCCATCAAGTAGGAAAATAAACGACTTGGGATTTTATATATACATACATATATATATATATATATATATTTAAAGCCAGAACTACATGAGGATCCTACAAGGGAACGAAATTCCCAAGAGCCTGTGTTAACAACAAATTACAACAAAAAGAAGGAGCAGATTCTAAAAAATGAACATCAAAAGATAAATCTTGACCTTTTCCAGCCAAAGCATCTGCAACATAATTAATTATCTTCACGAAAGTTATGAGCTACTTTAACAGGTCAGTCTCTAGACAACCAATGCTTAATATATCTATATGAGTATAGTAATTATTAAGTATTGACAGTCCAGTAATCAGCTTGTAAGTATCAGCAGAGTTTGTCAATACAAAGCTTGAGAATCCCCCTGACCTAGGCTATCTCCAAAGTTGTTCTAACACCCCATAATTTTGCCATTAGAATTGTACAACAACCAATATTTCTGGAAAAGCCACCCCTCCAAATTCTATTATGATCACGCATAACACCACCCCACGTTGCATATTTACCATCCTTCAAAGAGTCGTCAACATTAAATTTAACCCATCCACTCATAGGCGCCGTCCAACCAACATAAGAACATTGATATTGCAGTTTTCTATGAGGCATGATAACCTTCTTTGTCCCCTGAATGTCGTTAACCATCTATTGAATCTGCTTCAACACACCTAAAGAAGACAACACTTCATTTTGAAAAATCTTATGATTTCTCCTTTTCCAAATATGCCAGACAGCCACAACAAAAGTGATATATGCCATGTATATGTGGACGTCCAACCCGAGCAACTTTGCTTCAAATTTTTTTTCCCAACAGCCATTGCCCTAAGTCCCCATGAAAGAAATTATTCCTAGGAAATAATCTTAACAAAGGAATCCAGATTTGCTTTGCAAAATAGCAGTCCCTCAATAAATGAATTTCATCTTTAGGAAACTGTCTACACATGCTACACAAGTCATCAGTGAACCTGCAATGAGTTCGATGAACATTATTTTATAGACTTCCCACAATGACAGTCCAGAGAAACATTCTGATTTTTTTTATAAGTTATATTGAGATGATTGACCAAACATGGTCTTCTCTTAACATAATAATCCCACTAGGTCGGTTTAGTGGTGGAGGTTAGGGTAGACGCACGAAGACTTAGGTTTGATCCTCAATGAAGTGTACACCAAAAAAACATGATCTTAACTCTTCAAAGATGTTGTTTCTACTTTCTATTTAATTGTAGGGAGAGGCAGAGGAGACTGTGCCAAAGTTTCTTAGAGAATGTGGAGCTTCACTTTTGGTGACGGATTTCTCACCTTTGCGGGAAGTACGGAGGCGTAAAGGAGAGATTTGCAAGAGGGTTAGCGATTCGGTCGCTGTACATGAAGTGGATGCTCACAACGTTGTGCCCCTTTGGGTTGCCACTTGCCTCTGATAAATTGGAGTACAGTGCTAGGACCATCAGGGCGAAGATAAACAAAAGGCTTTCTGACTATCTCATTGATTTCCCTGACATTGAAGTTGAACCACCGACTAGGAAGTGGGTGGCTACTGAGAATCATTCCATTAACTGGGATGTTCTCATTGCATTGGTGAAGTGTTAAGGTTAGACTTAAGAGTTGTTCTATAAGCACAAAACAAATCATGTGGATGTGCTGATCCTGACTTTATATGATTGATTTTGGCAAATTACTAGGAGAGGAGCTGAGGTTCCTGAAGTTGATTGGTGTGTGCCAGGGGAAATTGCGGCAAGTGAAGTATTAATGGGAATTGAAAATGGATTCTTGACTAAAAGGTTGAAAGGTTATTCCCTTGACCGCAACAACCCTTGCCACCCCAGTGCGCTTTCTTGCTTATCTCCCTATTTGCAGTTTGGACATATATCTGCTCAGCGATGTGCTTTAGAAGCACGTAAGCGGCAAAATTCACATCATCAAGTTTGTTTACTTGCCCAGCACTTGATTCTCTCTGTTATTTGATGTTCTTCTCTTCCAAAAAATGGGGATAATTGATAAACATCTTGTACCTTGTGTTTAGTATAACTTTCCTGCTCTTGACTTGTGGTCTAAAGGCAATTGATGCTTTCTTGTGGAGTTGATTGTGCGGAGAGAGCTTGCTGATAACTATTGCTTCTACCAGCCTCATTATGATTCACTAAAGGGAGCATGGACCTGGGTTCAGAACACCTTAATCGAATATGCCACCGATAAGCAAGAACATATCTACACGTGAGTCACCTTTGTTTGTTTCTAACACTAATTGCAAGCTCATGTTGTTTTTGGATTTGCAGGAGGGAGCAGTTGGAGAAGGCACAGACTGCTGATCCTGTAAGCCAATCTTTCATGGATAATAATAATTCCCCTATTGAAACAACATGATACCTTCAAAGACTCTTCACTTTCTTTAGCATAATACTTTACTACTCTTAAAGTTCAAAGTTTCTCAATGCCTCTATTAATATTTAATGCGTTATTTTGTTTAGCTCTTTCTAAATCATTGAGTTTTTTTACCGCCTTGTTTGGCATTTGCCCTAACAATTAAACACTATTTTGTTTTGTTGCAAATATCAGCTCTGGAATGCTTCTCAGCTGGAGATGGTTCACTATGGGAAAATGCATGGTTTTATGCGGTAAGTAACTTCTTGATGAATTCCTGTTGCCTCCTTTTTGTTGCTTTGCAAAGAGTCTTATGTTGCAAATTCTAATTTTATTGCACATGTTATCATGCAATGAAGAGAATCCACCAACACTTTTCCTTTCTTTTTTCTTTTCCCCGTTGCAGTTCTACTTGATCTTCACAAGTTCTCCTTCCCTTCATTTTGATTGATAAGCCTGCATTAGAGAGAGTAAACAAGTGAGTCATGCATAAAGAGTGATGTTCAGTATTTCAAATAGAACACAACTCAAATAAGAAACCATTATTTGAAAGTTAATTATAGACCGATATAGGGAGAATACAACTCAAATAATGTGTCATGAATATATCTAGTTGACAAACTGATGCTGTGTGGAGGCAGAGAAACAGTATGAACAATTTCTTACATTAAACGACACTACAATATTTTCTGAATATCTTCCTAGATATGCCGAAATCATTCCGATCTCTGAAATGTTTTATTTTATTCCCCTCCTGGATTTCTATTTCATTGGTGGAATTTTATTACTTATTCACGTGATGCTTATCAGAGACTTACCGTATCTCTTGCAGTATAAAAATAGCTTCCAAGGGGAGCCTTATATGTAAATACGCTTGTTTCCTCAATTATAAAAAATTTCATGTGCAGAATGTATTGGGCAAAGAAGATACTTGAGTGGACACGAGGACCTGAAGAAGCCCTTGAGATATCTCTATATTTAAACGACAAGGTAATATACAAAACTTTGGTCAACATAGAGAAGTAATCTGTAATAACATATTGCATATGTTGTTTTCATGAGATGAAGGTTATTACAATTTGTAAAAGTGTCTGCAATTTCGCCTGAGTGCAGTATGAATTAGATGGGAGAGATCCAAATGGTTATGTTGGTTGCATGTGGCCAATATATGAGGTTCATGATCAGGTTCGCCTATATTGTTCTCATTGGATACAATTTAATTTGAATGTTGAGGAAGAATTTTTTTGGTGTATAGTGTTTTTGATCTCTGTCGACTGTGGTAATTACTCTTTCTGCAGAAGTGATTTGAGCTTTCCTTTATTTGAGATTTGATAATAAAAAAACTAACAGAATTCTTAGATTTGGCATTTAAATTTTTTATGATGCATTTCAGGGGTGGAAAGAGCGGCCCATTTTTGGGAAAATTCGATACATGAACTATGCAGGCTGCAAAAGAAAATTTGATGTCGATAAATACAATGCATATGTCAATAAATTAGTTCGTGAGCTTTAAAAGAGGAAGGCTGAAAACTTGCTATCTCAAAAGGAGAAAGTACTTCGCAGTTGTGATCCTGAAGATTGAAGAAGCATATATATACTTCTACGTTTCTAGGCATAGTATGTATTTAGTTAAGAGTGCTAACAACACCTTCTTTAGGATATATTTTCTAAAACACATTTTTCATTGGTTAAAACTTATTAAAAATTATAAAGAGTGAGATGACTCATCAAATACTAATTAAGAAGTGAGATCACAATTTTGTAATTTCTAATAAATTTTAGTCAATAATAATGTGTGCTTAAAAGAATGTATTAGAGTGTGATGGTGACATTTTTCATTTAAGGGCAGAGTTGTCATTGTTTGGCGGATTTCAATGAGTTGAAAGTATTATTGTTTTCGACAAAGTGTTCTCTAGTTTAACTGGTTTCTTGTCTAAACCAACGTGTTCACTGAAAACTAAAGTTATTCTCGTTGGTAACCAAAGAAGATTATTCCTGTTAGTCTGTTCACAAGGAGTTAACTTTCCAAAGAATTTGTAACATCAAGATGATTAAACTATATGATTACAACACAAATATATATAATTTACAAGTAACCAGAAGCTCATCTTCTAGTTCTCAAGTCCGTAACATCATATCTGGATATCATCTAATGAAAGCTCATAGGTTGTTATCATCTTTAATTTCTGCAAAAGAGGAAAAATAGCATGGAAGAATGGTCATGGCAATTCGTGGTTAAGAAACACATTGCATTTGGCATTGAAAAAAGGTAAAACTTCAATACCGTAATAAATTGTAATGGGTCATCAATACTTGATGAGCCGAGAATAATTTCCCTCTTTAGCTTTTCGGTAAGTTTATGGCAAACCCTAAGCTGAGGATCCAAATTGAAATAAAGTATCAGAACAGAAATATCAGAGAGGGGTATAGAATAATACAATCTCATTTTATATGTATATATATAAAAATATCTCAAACCTCGGATCTGGTTGCTCCACCAACAATGAATAGAAAAATTCGTTGCCCCATCCTCCTGAAATCACTTGATGCATGTCTAAGCACTGAATCGCTTTATGTCATCGCAAAAATATAAAAATATACACGTAAGAAAGTTGCCGCTTAGTTGACCATTTCAACAGAGACTGGTATTTCCCTAATCGTTATATCTAGTAGTAATAAAAAGCTAAAGCAAGTCTAAACAACTCAGAATCAGTGGGAATAATAAGTAACCACATAGAGCCAAAAGGAAAAATAGTGTTAATGGTAAAGAAAAATAAACCGATCTCATCAGAAGCAATTAGATTACTGGATACTGATTACACCAAAAAAAGATTACTTGATACTGAAGAGGAAAGAAAATTAAACCTTGAATGTCCATCTTCAGAACCTCGCGGTCGAGCCCAAGTTGGTTTTTGTCTTGATCTCATTGAGTGAGGATTTTGGTTTACAGGCCCAGAAAAAGGTGAGTCGTGGTAAGATGGACTTGGATCATTCAAACATGGATAATCTTCCTTTGACAATTCATTTTTCATGAGTTTTTCAAGGAGTTCCTGAATAAACATCCACTCATCACACAAGAGGACATCATAAAGAGATTCTTATAAATTAAAAATTGGTCATCATATGGAAAATGGAGTTTGCCTTATTTTTCTTTACATTGCACAATCACAATGATATTAAAAAAATCAGAAGAGTGAATATCTGTTTGCGTATTTCACATATTTGCAGCGAGAATTATAGTCGGAATCTTGAAACGACCAACTACATTGTAAACACTTAAGTTATATGTTAATGCTATCCTCTCAGTGAAATTTTCATCAGTGAATGAATGCACATTCTATGTGGGAAGATCGTTAGATCTCATGAACCTAAGTTGTACCTCTATTATGGGATAAAAGCGTGATAGCTGCCATTTCTCTTCTTCACCAGGACGCTCTTTCCTAGCAGCACGCTTCTTCTGAAACTTAAAAGAACAATTTTCATACAAAACGTAATGTTGAAAAACCACGTATTTTATCTAGAAATTACTACCTTTACCTTATGGATATCAAACTTAAGACCAAAAGCAGCGGTCAAGCTTTTTTTGGTAACCGGTTGTCCTCCAAGAATTCTCAAATTGGGAATAACGTTCATATCCTCTTCTGTCAATTTTGCTAGCTGAGAAGCATATGAAAGGTAAAAATTGGATAACATCATCGCAGTTGTTAGGAATTGTATATTTAACAGCATATTTATCTTTAAAATACAAAATGAACAGCAAGTGGAAATTAAGTTGGTAACCAGTAAGAAAGAAACCATACCCTCATCAAATTCTGACCCTTTTCTCCCTCAAATTTCTCAGGATAAACAGATGCAAGAATCATTAGCAGGCGCAACTTATTTTCATGGGTTATATCCTGCATAAATTGAGACATTTATATGAAATTTAAAATTTGAAATAGTGAAAAAGTTGCATGTCTAATCTCATGTCTTGCACTGAAAAGCTTTCTCATTTTGATTAGGTATAAGGAAGCCCATTTCTTTTCCCTCAGAGAACTTCTTACTTCTTTCATGGTAAAAAATTTGATCACATCTTTTGTTGTTGCATCTCCGAAAACAAGATCTTGCTCCAGCTGGCCAAGTTCCCGTAGTCCTGACTCCCTAATGATTCTATTAATTTTTCCTGCAATCTGAACAAAGAAGCCCATTGTTTATATCGCTATGGAATTAGCACCCATGATCATAATCAGATTCTCCGTCTTATTTAATGGTTAAATTAGTCTCCATTTCCCTGTATACTTGAGTTGAGGACTTAACAACCCCCTATTAACTAGAACCAAATAATAACTGGACTTTCCTTTTGAAACTATAACCTGGTTTATAGGGTTAGTTTGGATAAACTTTTCAAAAAACACTTATAGGAGAAAAAGCAAGGAGAATTTATTTTCCCATAAGTCAAAATAAACATATTCACCTCAACTTTTGAGAAGCCCTTTCATCTAACTTCTTCATAAGTTAATTTCACTTTAAGTTTGATTCATTTTTTCTCTTATTATAAGTTTATCAAAACTTGACACACAATTTTATTATATTCGTTGATAAAGTGAATCAAACTTAACAAATAAGAGAAAAAATGAATCAGCAAGAAATATCTAACAAACAATTAACTCTTATCTGTTAAAAAAATTTTATCTGTTAAATTTTTCACTCAAGTTTCACTTTAACTTAACCTTATTAATAACCTTAAGCTCATAAGAGTTAACTTCAAGTTAACTTCTTTAAGCTCATAAGAGTTACTTGTGTGTCAACGAATATAATAACCTCAAGTTGAATTTTCTCTTATCTGATAATTTTTTTGACACGCAATTAACTCTTATCTGTTAAAATATTCAACTTTCAGAAATATCTAACAAACTTGAGTGCAAAATTTTATTTATTCTATCTTCTATCAGCAAGAATCATGATTGGAAGCAATAATATTGCATCATTAAACAGGGAGGTCGTAATACAGGACAAAGCTAAAATGACCCAATCAGGAAATTAGAAACCTGGCATTACCAGAGATTACAATAAGATTTTTCCTAGAGGACAAATGCTAACTGTAGAACACCTCTTCTAGGCAGCTTCAGAGTGTAGATAGCACATTTATTTGTGCAAACCATATCATATAATTATTATAAGAAAAACAAGTTGTATCAAAATTGCATTACAAAAGAACTAACCTCTACATGGAGGGAGAGCTTGTCAATTTGTTCACTGTACTGTGGAAGTGCTTGAACCATCTTTTGTATGTCCCTTGTTGACATTTCACTGCTACCTCTATAAATACAACAAAATTCAATAATTTAAGTTTGTTACGACGAGAACTAGATTAATAAATAAATACTTCCATCAAACAATAAATCTAGGCTTAGCTAAATCAATAAAAGGTCAAATTTCTCAACAACAACAAATATGCCTTTAATTTCTAATCAAGGACTTGAACATTTGACACAACAGCATGATTTTAAAATGATTCAATAGAAAACTAGGAGTTTTAAACAACACATGGCTTCCTGGCAGTTCTTGCATAATAATTCCTAGTGCTAGATAAAAATAGTTTTGAATATGAAATTACCCCCCAAAATATATGTTTATAATTTAAATATTATAGTGACAGCAATATTGCAAAATCTTCCCTAAAAGCTGAATGTCCAAAGATAAACAAAACCATTGACATGCCATCCAAGAAACTAAGTTTCTTTCCAACATGGCCCACATTCTTGAGCTGGAGTTTATTATACTATTTTGAGCATCAAACACTCAAAATTATCAGAGTTGGATACAAATCCAGATTCTCAGATCATAAAGCTTTAATATGAAGAGTAGTTACATATCCCAGATGGTAGTTTGACCCATATTCTCCTTGTCATGGTACAATACAAAGTGGAATCTAATGGTTTACTTTGCTATCAAATAGCCAGCCTCAAGGTTTTTCCTTTATTTTGTAATATAAAACCATATAAGCAGCATGGAAGCTAAGTTTAACTTCAGTTTCACGACTATGGTTTGATCCAAATTAATTTTGTCCCATGGAACAAAAAAATGATACTTTGCCATCTATTATTTGCTCCTTTGTCATATCCCTGTGGTGCAAACCAGAAGGGAATGTTTTGAAGTCTTCTCACAGATAGCAAGCTGTTGCAAAATGGATGATAAAACTCAGAGATTATGTGATAACAGAGCAAACCATGAGATGGCAAGGTATCAATTTTCAATCAGTGTGGAATGAATTTGAGTCAAACATACAGTTTTATAAAAATAAATATACAAATTAAAAAATTAGCCAAATATTTAATTTCTGATAATGACTAAACCATTAAGCTCAGCATCAATATCGTCTTATATAACAATGCCATTCCTGAGAAACCACCAGATAATTATCACTCACTTTGAACCATGTTGTATTTGTGCAGCTTTGTTCTTTGAAATGAAGTTGGTCATCTTCTCATGCAGCCGTTCACTAGCCTGGAATGGTCATCAATATCAAAAGGTATTCATGTTGCTTAGATCTGATATAGTAAAGGCATAAAAGCAGGACGTACATCTGCAATATGAGCATGGCGAAGTTCGAGCCATACAGGATCATGATCCTCCAAAAGAACCTCTTTTCTCTCTGGTGGACCACCGGATTTGCCAGGAACCTTAAAAATACAGTAGATTTTGTGTTTATGTATAAGAGAGTTAATACAAAAATTCAGAGTGAGAAGGGAAAATTGTAGAAGTTACTTCATGAACATATTTATTTCCCTCCATATTCAGTAAATCATGACACATGGCATCATAAGTCCATTCATGTATCACAGGAGCAATCTACAAAATCAGAATAATAACCTCACTGTAAACAACATGACCATCTGTTAAAAGAATATTATAAGTCAATGACCAACAAATGGAGCTAAGAAACCTGATCAATAGATCTGTCAAGAATGAGCAATTCACAGGTCTCTGTCTGAGGAAAATTAGGTAGACTTTTTTTATATTTCATAAGACAGTCCCAGACTCCAGCAGCAAGCTTTGTAGGAATAAGATTACGGAAAGTAGTCATTGTGGTTGCATCTAGGGACTTGGCAGCACGAAAACGAACAGAAGGAAATTCCTTAAAAAAATATTACATGCTTCAGAAGATTCTTAATCACATGTTTGAACAATTATAAAGCATCGACTACAATTTATTGTATCCTTGTCACAGAGCAGTATCCACCTACTCTTAAAGAAGCAAAAACTGTAGCAATCCGTTTTGCCATAACATTCAAACACGTAACACCTTTATGGTTATTGTCTTCATCCCCAAATAGCTCCTCTAATGCCCTCTCATTATTTGTGATGAAACCCTGCATTAACAAGACAAAAAAAAACACCCCAAAATTGAATGCATCCAATAATGGAATGATGATGGCATTAGAAAATAATAAAAGATTCCTAACAAGCACAATTAGAAATTGATTTTCACAATGGAAAGATATCAACAACCCAGCTTCGTGAATGTTGAGTTCCTAATAAGATAATGTAGAAGAGTCACATGAATGATCAAAATTCCCAATTTGCATAGATGGGCTGCCTAATCCACATTTTCTGGTTGTTAACTTTTCACTTCTTGGATAGTACTTAAATTTATTACACATCAAGCTTCTAACTCTGCAAATTCAGCAAGTTTGCTTGCTCAGTTTATTCAGTGTTTCAAGCACAGCTTTTTGTTTATATCTGGGGAAGGTTTTCTCAACAGCTAATAGATTCTAATTAATTTAACTGGAAGAAAATCCTGAATCATCACTTGAAACTCATTCATGTCTATGTGGAACTGGACCAAAACAAGGAACACTTCTACATGTCATAAGTTTTGAGATTTATTAACAACCAAAAAGGAAGGAACATGATTATATTCATACTAAAAAGGTGAGATATATTATAGATGGAAGACGAAATAAATTGAAGTAAAAGTGGGCAACCACATACCTGGCTGTCTATGGGAAGGTACTCCAAATTCATCTGCATATGCCATCCAAATGAGAGACAAAAGCACAATAAGCAATGTCATTAAAAAAAAAAAAGGACTACGTATCCCATTGCCTAGAGGCTCCACGCTATGCGCAGGTAAGGGGAAGGTGTACGCAGCCTGATCCTTGCATATGCAAAGAGGCTGTTTCCGGATTTGAACCCATGACCAATAAATCAATAGGGCACAACTTTACCGATGTGCTAGGGCTCGCCCTCACAATAAGCAATGTCATTGATTGGGAATAATTATTAATAACTATCTAGTTTTTAAACAAATATCTCCACCTCTCTCAATGCACCCAATCGACTCAACACCTTCATATCTTTCTTAATGTCCATAACTAATTCTTTGGAAATAGCAGAACTGAAGAAAACAAATGCCCTACAGGAACACGGAATAAAACAGACGTGAAAACAAATAAGTTGTTGAAGCCTTGATGAATTACAGGCAAGAGAGATATTATAATGACTACCACATACTTCCTGTATAAGGGTGTCCTTCCAGACATTTCTGACAAAAACATAATTACACTGCAAAAAAAATGGAGAGAAAATCACTAAATGAGGACCAACTAAAAGAAACAGAGAAGAAATATAACTAAATTCCACATCAAGGCTAAATGAAAATGTCCCACAGTCAAAAAAATGTCACATTAATTATTCAACAATTTACATGATAAATGAATAATTAGGAGAGATAGAGAGACAAAGTAACGCACCATCATGTGATTTGTAGAGAACAAAAAGTAACAGCAATAAAAAGTAAAGAAATAATTCATGACATATTTGGATGTAAACATAAGGATAAATTAAATAAAGAAACAGTTTAATAAAAATGAAACAAAAGGGAAACTAATTGGCAGATAATTTAAGAGGGGGAAAAAGTTAGAACAAAAACAACAAAGTATAGCTTTCAAATTCAAAACTCAACCAAATTATATTCCCCAAAATGCTTTGTAAACTACAATTTTATCAAGACATTAGTTGCATACTTCAAAACATATTGCAATATTGTAGGACCAAAAACAAGGAGCAGCTGTATTACTTTTCTCTGGTTGGCTGGATGAAATATATAGCATCCCAGGTGGGCAATGGCTGCCTTCGCTTGTATAGGTCTTCAACCACTACAAAAAAGGGCAGCAAAATTTCACAACATACAACAAAAAGAACTAAATAAAAGGAAGCTTAATGGATGAGGCTCCCACCATTATGTAACTAACCTTACCTTACAAAGGTGTTCATAAATCAATGCAGTCCAATACAAACAGCGGAAACCAAATAGAAAAATCAAAAACCAAAAAAAATAAAAATTATTGGACAGGTTTCCAATTTTGATTTTAAAACTCCAAAAGAAATCGAGCTGAATTATTCAGACATATATAATTTTATTTATGAAAGTACCATACCACTCATATTTAAATATTTATTTTCCTATTCTTTTCGAGAGGGATGCACTTAGAATTTACAATATAGAAATTACTCTATGTACTTTTTGTATCTTATCATTATTATCAATTACAGTTGATTAATAGCCATGAATCTTCAACATTTGTTATGCTTGTCTATGCTAAGCATCTTTGAAATGCAAATTGTACTTCACTTTTTTAATTCCTTTATATTCTTGAAAGTTCAATTTTATGTTGTTTTCCCTTTAAAATATATCTTGTTGGTTTTGGATTATTTTTTCTTTTTTGTCAGTGTCTACAACTCTACATCAACATTTACAGTTTGTTTTTTCCAAGACCTGAATTTCTAAGTCACTCTTATTATTTTTATGTTAGTTGTGTATTTCTTTGTTTTGGATTAGCTTGAAATGTGTTCATGTGTCTCCTGTGCTACTTTATTATATAGTTTTGAGTTGTTTATTTTGATAAAATTAGTAGTAGTAAAAAATGAACAAAAGAGGATAAGATATCTTTAACAAATCCAGAAAACAAGACAAAAGCAAACAAGATAATTGGTGACTTAAAAATGCTTGCAGTAGCTTTGTGTAGGTTTTTTAAGCAATCTAAATACAAAATGAGCTACATTTGCCGCCTCCTAACACCCCTACATACTTAGGTGAGTGGAGAGGCTATTTCCACAACTAGAACCTATGAAGACCAGGTCACAAGGCAGCAACTTTATACAAGAAATAAAATTAATTGTACAAAACCTACAATGAATTATTGCCTAAATAATTCTCTTCTATTGTCCTATCAACCGAATTAAATATTAAATTATTAATAATTAATAACATTATTTATTGTAATAGAACAATTAGAACATATTCAAACTTCTGTCATAGCAAGGACATGAAATTAAGCATAATCACGTCAAGTTTGACAAGTATGGAAACATTTGAAGTTTCAAGTCAAATTCAAAAGGAAAGAAACTAGCATCAAACTCTAAATAATATTTAATTCTAGAAGAGAGAAGTGGGTGCCAAACATACTCCTAGAGTCTTTTTGGAAGACAGGTAATGAGAGGATGGGCTGGGAACGTGAGGGGGAATAGCTTTGACTTTACATATAAAACTTGTCATTTACTATTAAAACATCATGGCACATTAAAATAATAGAAAAGTATGGGGGAAAAATACAATGGTTTTTAGTAGAAAGAAAAATGACTGCTTACATGAAACACCTTCATCAGTGATATCAGTCATCTTACATAAGTGAGACATTATCTTTACAGTAAGTTTATCCATTATTAATACCTGCAGTCAAGCAACCCATGAACCAGTATAAGATGGTAATCATTGAATTCAACTTTTACTTGGTACTTCTTAGTTTCTTTAATTCATCTTCAATACTTCACTCAGATTTAAAATACGTTTATACTTGGCTACATGTATGCCAATTGCCAACAAGCATGTGTGTCTATCTGTATTTACTGCATGGAAACTAGCCCACAAAGCATACTGCATACTAGTATAGATATCTAGAAGGAGCTGATTAAATACTACTCACAATGATCCCAGCTTCAATACTTTAGACACGTGAATTATCTAATTAATTGTAAACTTCAAACCTCAAACCTCAAATAAATAACAACAGAAGGGTGAGTCCTTCACTCCTTCTGTATCGAGAGAGAAGATAAATGTATCAAGGTAGAATTCATTTAACTAATAGCATCATACACCTTCCGAGTTGATTTGGAATCCCCTGTTTTTGCTGACCTCAGCATTTCATGAAATAATCCTGGAGATAAGTCAGTAAACAGAAATTAAACAAGTTTTTCCAATCAAACGATTAAAATTAGGAACATAAGGAAAACCAAAAAGTATGCAATACTGGCAAAAGGCTGGGAAAATAGCATATATCCAAAAATAAGCACTTCCATATTTCAAGACTTGTTTAACTCAGTCTATCCATTAATGCATAGGACAAAACAGTGCCACATTGTATTTGGTGATGAAACTAAATTCTAAAATACTAATCGTAGAGAAATTCACAGACATGTACAGTAACAAATTGATCTTAAAGTCTTTAAACAAATATGAAATGATTTGGAGTAGTTTCATCCATCATGCAACTTTCCCTCTTCTATTTCTTTCTATTTACTTGGACATTATACAAAAGACAATAAGAGAAGGAAATAAGTGAAATACAAGAGCAAAGGATAAGATAACTTATTTGGCGGACAGCACATGCATTTTAGTTGTCAATCTCTCCCTTTGACTATTGGATTTCTCTTCATTATTTGATTATATATAATATTAGTGGGTTGTTAATTAACAGTACGGATTATGGAAATTGATATCCTGTTAACTAAATAATGAATTTTATGTTATTGAGCTTTTTATGTGAATGAGCCATAGTGAATTGGGCTACTCAAGTTTTTCTTGTTGAGATCCCTACTCTCATCTGATAACTGTCCCATTAGACAAACAATTTTGACTCACCGAATGTATGCTTTGTCAGATAAAAACCAGTTTCTCTCACACTGGTTTTTTTTTCTCAATAATACAAAGACGGATTCATCCTTCACATAGCTTAATTCTCTAGATAGATTATGATGGAACATGCTATGATATTGTGCCTACATGAGAAATGATCGAGGCATGTGATTAAAATTTCCATCATGCTAGACATATCTCCCTGGAATAATCATTCGCTGAGAACCCATGGAATAGGCAACGGAAGCAAAATCATCCTGAAACTCGATCACTCCTTTCCAACCATTGTGCAGCACCAAAAACCACACTCCAATGTCCAAACTCAATACCCAAAACTTTTGAAAGCATGCTTGTCATGTAGCTAATAATAGAAGTCCAAAAGTAGAAGAAACTATGCGGCATGCGCCAAAGATGATAAACTTCGACGCTAAGTTTATTATCTTTGGCGCATAGTACCGAAAAGGAATAAGTCGAAAAGGGTGACCAAGCATCGACGACTAACGTCTAACAGAATAAATTATGTAGGGAAAGCGGGCTTACGCTCGCGGCTAATTTGCTTGAAACTTTTGTAGTCGGCGCCGGTGTAAGAAGAGGAATCGGAATCGGACATAGACATGTTTGTTTTGCTTTGCTACGCTATGCTATGCTGCCCTCTCACACTTGATTGATGATGGCTTTAGAGACGACGACCACAGCCACCGATCGTTGATTGATCACGATGAATGATGAATAGCGTACGCACCCACAAAGAAAGAACCAAAAGGATTTATTTTGAATATGAAAAGAGTTTAATACCCCATGCAATAAATTTGATTTTTCAATTATTGTTATTAAATTAAAAAAAAATTTAACGAAAACGGACCAATCATGATTCATGACGTGTTGGAGAATTGTCCAAAGTCCAAACAAATCCAAATACTGCAAGTTTTCTTTTCGGGATTTGACCACAAGAATGTGCTTTACCGAAACAGTGTATTAATTATTGAAATTATATATGATTTTAAATTTTGTATTTATATAGTTGATTTTTTAATTAATTAGTATTTTCTATGCACTGAAATGCTTCATTCCCATAGGTGTGGGGGGGTGAACCGTCCTCTGATCCTAACCGAAGCTGGGGCCCACCATAATGCGTTTGTGCTTTGTGCTGCTTGAAGTGTATCCTAGAATAAGTAAAGAATAATCAAACAAGTTTTGAAAATATTTACAAAAACTTAAATTATGTAATTATTAGATTAATAAATTACATATCACCTTTAAAATTTCATAATGGCTTATATTCATAAATTTATATATGACATTTGCTAAGATAAAAAAATATTAAAAATCGTATTAGATAGCATATTGTATTAATAAAAAAGTTAATGATCGGAGACAGTAGCATAATAAAAAACAATATACAGACGAAATAAATTATCGTAAATTATTATGAAATGATTTTAACAATTTTGTTTTTGTATGGTAGGGGTATCACAGACAAGCTAGTGAAGCTGAGAACTGTTATGCTGTTTGTTCCATTATCATGCATGAATTGTGAAGCCAAGTATTTGATTGATTTAAGTACCTACAGACAGGGGGTTACTAATTACTACTACGCTTAAAAAAGCAGAATGCAGGGATCCTCTCTTTGACTTTGGTCAGTTTGGTGACTCTTTTGCTGGTTTTGGAGGCTTTGGCACCTTTAGACCTCTCAGGAGTCTATTGTCAAACTTTTTGGATGGACTGCTAGTGTAGGTGAGTTTCCATTCTGCTACTCGAGGATTATGTAGGTTCATCATTGATATTTATATATGGAGAATGATGATTTTTCATCTAAATATTTGTCCCAAAAAAAAATGTCAGCAACCCACTCTTTCATAATCTTTAAATTACAACTAAAATATTTAGGTAGAATACCATACCTGCTCTAATAACATGGACCATAGGTGGGGCTAGCGTAGGAATTTCACTCGATGATAGAAATTTTGGAAAGAGAGCAGCGAATTACTAACGTTCCTTTTACTTAGAAGTTTCGTAGAAGTCCTTATTTGTTATCATATTTGTTAAAAGGTTATCTTCAATTTTGCTGTTTGGTGTTTTAGGAGCTCCCATCTACACTACAGAGCACATAGTCACTCCGTGAGAAAAATGGCTCAAGTTAGACATAAAGTAGCATCATATGATTCACATCCCTTTTAGTTTTGTTTCTGCATCCCTTCTCTTCGCTGTGTAGCTTGTAATGGACTCAACATTTTCGTGAAGCTTGTAATGAGTACAGCTCCTTAAACTATTTATCATGTTTAAAATTCTGAAGAAAATAAGTTTGTCTTTATTATTGAGTAAACCATTATACCAATCCTTGAAATTATAATAATCAATAATTTTTAATCCTAAAAATTGTAAAAATAAAAGAAATTAATCCTTAAATTATTACTTATTTTAGTTTCTAAATCATTTTAATCACAGACTTTAGCAACTACTATTAGTTATTTTGGGTTCTTAAATTTATTGTGCAAGTGTGCATCAATCAATTTATTCCTTGACTTTGTTGTACATTTATCAATTTAAGTACTAGCGTCATAGACCAATTCGTTAATACTAGCTGTTAACTTCAACGATTAAATTGATAATTATTATCAAATTCATTAATTAGATTAATTGATTTTGTAATATTCGAAATTAAATTTATTGGTGGTGCTTATTTCAACAACTAGATTGATTGACAATTGTGAAAGTGAGACATGGGCTAAATTTGATGCTTATCATTTTAAAAACCAATTTGGTGGTGTTGCTCTTTTGTTAACAATAGTAACTTTTGGCTTATCGATAATTACTTGATTTGGCAAGGGGGATATGATTGAGGTCATGGCTTCGAGTATCCATACATACTGATGGAGGTCTTAACATCTCGTTACATGATGCCAATAAATATACTGAATGCAGCCTCATAACTTGGATTTTTAAAAAATCCTAAATACATGTTTTAATCTCTAAAATTATTCTGATATATTTTTCCGAAACTAATTTTGTTCATACATTGTTAAACACTAAAGGTAGATGCCTCTTTCAATGCTAATGTCAATGAAAGATACACTGTAAAAAAAATATCAAAATTCATTATACAATTTTGTAATTCTTTTGTGTGTTCACTGTTATTGAGAAATTGCTATTAATTTATCAAACATGCTATTAGAACTTAGAGAAAAGATCTAATGTTATCTCAAACTTGATGAAGTCAAACACCACAGAGCTTCGAGTAAAGAAGCGGGGTTTTGTAAAATAATATAATTGCTATTGATCAAATAAAAAGCTGTTGAATACAACATATACAACATGTATTTCTGTAAGATGGGTATGAGAACTAACTAATTAAATGATCCTAACAAACTGAAGTTACAATTGTATTCCATGTTCTCTGTTATATGCTATTGTCAATTTGGTTATCTTATGACTTATGCCCACCCAGTCTCAATTCTAGTGTTTTCTCTGTGCTGCGAGCATCGAAACACCAAATCATCTAATTCGAGAAGCAGAACTCAATAGTTTTTTGTGGATGCCTAGAGTTGACTATTCGCAACGAGCCAAAACCTTTACGCTGATAAGACTTTTTCCAAATAGAAATAACGAATATTAGACATTGCATCTTAACGCGTCAACAACTTTGGTAAAGTTGCTTATAACTTTTAATGTATACCTGTTTCTAACCCAACTGCAGGGGCATCGTGTTTCCTTTATGGTGTTGCGGACCAACCATGAAAGTCAGAAACCCATTCCAAAATCAAAAGAGTAATACAACAGGCAATTGCAAATTAAGGAAAGGAAAAGACAGAAAAAGGAGCAAGGAATGTTTATATATATTTCATAAGTAAATAAAGAAATGAATGATTTGTGAGTTACAAGAGAGAAAGAAGCAATATAACAATATTGAGTTTAGCTCCTTCTCACCGTGTAACACGACGAGTAAACATTAATCATTTAATTCTGTGATATATACTACTCCCATACACATAGTCCTGTATTTACAAAAGGGAAGAAAAATGGGTTAATATGGCGGTGAAACTGAACATAGAAACAAGAATCATTCATCGTCGAATAAAATGCACGTCCCCTGAATGTTGATCAACATGCTTAATCCATCTATGTCCCGAGCTATTATTACCTCCAGAGGCAGACACGTGTGCCATGTCAAGTCCCTTACCCACAGGAAGAAACGCCGAACGAACAACACGCCGCGAAGAACCTTTCGCCACGAGGCTCCGCCATATGAAACCCTTGGAGTTTGAATTCGCGTTCTTGCAGAGCAATACAGCACCTTTATTACTCAACTTTGCGAGCCTCAGCACACGCGTAAAGTCCTTCCTTCGAGAATCAACCACCAAGAAGTCCACGCCGATCAAACCCTCCATCACCTCCTCCGGTTCCCCCACCACTATCTCCGCCGTCACGCCCGCCTCGCCCATTCTCTCCGCGTACTCCGACCTCGCCAGCTCGTCGGGAACTACGCACACGTGTCTTCCGCACGTGTGAGACCTCGCCACGGCTAATCCCACGCTGGTGGCAATAAGTCCTCCCTGCGACCACGTCTCCACTATGAGCTGCGAGTTCCATCCCGCCGCCATGGCCGAAATAAACTCCGCCACTCCTGATTCGCGGAAAACCTGACACTGCACAACACGAAAATCAATTAAGAGTTAGAACTGGAACACAACATTAGGAGGTAACGAAACTAAAGTAAAACGGTTGGTTGAATGATTGGGCTTACAGATTGGACTGTGTCGATGTATGCTTTGGATGCTCTCTCTGGTGACCAAGCTAGTTTCATTTCTTGAGTTGCGATGTGTTTGTGTTTGTGTTTGCGTTTGTGAGAGTGTGAATTTGGAAAGGGGGTGTGGGTTTAATTTATGTGTGGGGATAGGTGAGGGTAGGGTAAAGACAGAGACCGTTGACATTTCATGCTTTGCTGATTCAATTCAACAAACGTATTGGATTACGATACTGGTGGGGTTTGGGGGCCAAGAGAAACATCGTTTTTACACTAACACCTCGTTTTCTCGCTGCTTTCTTCGTCAGGGACCTGCAACACAAATACCCTTTGTATGAGGTGACAATTATCAGAGGATAAATTGCTAGTTATTAGTATTAAATTATTAATAGTATTTTTGGAATTTGGATCAAAGAAATGAAAACAGGAAAGAAAAAACATTCGATTAACCATAATTTTTTTATTGTTTACTTAAAAAGAAAGAGAAAAAGTTTTTCTTGCAGAGACAAAAATTAAATTTTTCTTCTTCTCATTTTCGTTATAATTCAAATTTTACATCTATTTTTTCTTCTTCCTTGATCATTTCAGTCAGTTTTTATTCATATATATTCAACTATTTTAATTTAAAATGAATTATAAATATCCAATTAGAATTGAATGAAGAATTTTATTGATGATAATAATTTCTTTTAACTCATATAAGATTGTATATTCCTAAAATATTTTCTTGTGTAATCTATAAGTATTCAGGATTTCTTATTAAAGCACCTAGATAATTTTCTTTCACTAAGTCTATCAATTGTCGAACAAACTAATACCATGTTATTTTTATTGGTAATTTTACATCTAAGTTGATATCAAATCTTATACTTTAATTTAATAACTTAAGTATCAAATTATATGTATTAATAACTTTTAATAAAATAAAATTAATTGAAATATCATGATTACAAATCATTTGATGATTTTTGAACGAAAATTAATTATCTATAAAATTGATAATTAATATTGCACACCAATATTGTGGAGAGGAAAAATGTTATCCTGAAAAATTCTCTTTCATGATGGGGAAAGGACTAATAGTATCCAACTTTTTCACCCCTTTTTTGTTGTTAATGGTTCTAGATTTTAGTGTTAGTTCTGTTCATTGGTGGCTTGCCCTTTTCATAATTTCTGTATGTTCTGTTCTAGATGCAATTGTAGCCTTGCGGACCAAGGCGACCGTGGGGATTGGTCAATGCCACAAAACATTTAAAAGTATCCGCGTCGCGCAAAACATTAAACTTCCTTGTTGTTTATAGGATAAATATTCAGTGCCTGAAAATTAACACGATGAAAAATTCTTAATTACAAAAAAGAGTGATAAATTAATTTTATTATTAAATTGGTGAGATTATTTTTGTTATTAAACTGTAATATTTAAGGATTAATTTGATAATAAATTATATTTTTTAAAATTAATTTGACATTAAATTATAAAATTTAATGATCTAGTTGTTATTAAATTATTCACAGATCAATTTATCATACTTTTAACACATTTAAAAATTAAATTTAAAATTTTTATCTTTCAAATATTAATATATCATTATTTCACACTTTCAAGATCAAATATAAATATTTATCCCGTAGGTTAGAGGGGCTCGCGTTACTATTCTAATTTTATAACATATTTCCATTATTTATTTACTTTTATATATTTTACAGACACATATTTTAAAAAAATTCACAACCTACACATATATCTTTTATGAATTAATATTTTTTAGAAAAATATTAAAAATTAATTTTTAAAAAAGGATGGATTGGGATATATAACTTATAAGTGATTAAAAAAATCCTTAAAACATTTTTGTTGAAGAAAATTTAAAAACAAAATTCTTTGAATAATAATTTCTAAAAACACTCTCATCTGATAAGATTATTTTAATTTATATATTGAGAGAATATTAACATCAAATGTTGTCTTGCTTTCTAATATATAATTTTATTTTTCAAATTAGTTTTGACAGATAATTTGGGAATTTCAAAAATAATCTTACAATAAATATTTAAAAATTGTGTATTAAATTCAAACTTCTAAAATTATTTCATTCTAATATCATATCATTCAATAATAAAGGTTAAATTATGAGAGCATAAAATCAAAGACATGATTGTAAGAATATAATCTTGACATTCTAGTGAAAGCAACATAATTTGTTTGTCTCTTAATAATATATATTCTAACGTTATTGTGATTTTTTTTTTGAAAGGTCCTAACACTAATAAATGTGTACTTTTCTCGAATAAAGTCATATTTAATGATGTTGAATACATTCTTTTATTAGCTACGTAAATTAATCTTTTGTCTTTTTCTGTCGCTCACGTACATTAAAGGAGCTAATTTAATGTAATAATTAATATGGTAAAGGCAGTTTAGTTTACCTTTACAACCTTGACAGAAAATGGAAATTCAAAGGTCAAGGAGTGGAAGATGCAAAACGTCCAAAATAAACAGTAACAAGACCTGGACGTACAAATAGGAAAAATTCAGAAGGAAAATGGTCAAACAGGGTTTACATAAGATTTGTTCCCGAAAGAAATATATTTGTCTTGGGGTTTCTGAGATCACTGCATCGGTAATTAAAAACTAGGAAATTAGAATTATCTAATGAACGAGTACGACTCTTGTCGTATTCAAAAGTGGCAAGCAACTTGTTTGCCAATAAACAACTGAATTGCGCGCACAACCTTCTTATTTTTGGTCATTCTAAAATTGGCCATACAGAAAGAAACATTAAGGTCAATGTTTGCTAAGATGTTTATTAATTAACGTCAGCGCTTAGGTTCTCACCTTCCTCTGTTCTCAACATAATTTGTTGACTGGTTGGCCTTTATTAATTCATCGTATGTGCAATTGTGCACCACTTATCCTCTCATATCAATCTAAGGCGCACCTTAATATATAGATCATGTCATGCACCACCGCATTAACAAACCAATTAAATTAACTCCCTACCAGCAACAATCAACTTGTTAAATAATACTCCCCCCTCATTTTTTCACTCTACTAAACACATTTACTAGTAATTTTTTTATTTGTTTTACCTATTTCTTTTCTCTCCCACCTATTTCACATCCATTTCAACTGCAGCAACGTAACGTGAATGAGGATTGATGAATCAGCGTACATGTCACAGAAGTCTGTTTGACACAAACAAAACAGACTTTTTTGACCTACATAGCTACGGTAGTAGGCAATAAATGGTGGCCTACTTTCCGACTTTGAACCACATCAAATTTATCAGTACAAAGTAGTCATACGCATTCGTGTTCACAAGATAGTGAGCTAAAACCATGTACATAGTTTTCTTTTTTTTTTTTTTCGACAGAACCAGGTACATAGTATTTCTGATTCTGTGGTTTGAACTTTGAACTGGTTTGTCTCCGCGTAAACCAACTATGCCGACACCTAAATTGAAATTCAATTAACCAACAATTTGAGAAGCTAAGCCTTAACCATCAGTAAAACAAATACAACCATTTTAATGTCAACTTTTATATTTTAAAACATAAAAGATAAATTTTAATAATACATTTTCTAACAATTTTTTATTGGTTTAAAATTATTCAAAATTGTAAAATTTTAAGAATCTCATGTTTTATTTAATAAATATATATTCTAATTTTTGTAATTTTTAATAAATTGTAACTAATAAAAAAGAGTCAGTTCGAAATAACGTATAAGAGGATGTTTTGCTAATACTCTTCAAACATAAATAGGAAAAAAATATAAAAGGGAGTAGAAAAATGTTTATCATGTTTTTGTGTGTGTCTGTGATTATGACCAATAGTTTCACCTTGTACTATTACATTTTAAATATAGTTTTTATTTACTAAAGTTTAAAGACTTTCACACAGCTGTTAATATAATTAGAAATTATTTTAGATATAATTTTTGAAATAAGTATTATAAAAAAAAACAATTTTATCATATATTATAATATTTGATAAGATGATAATGTGAAAAAATAAAAATATTGTATACTATTATGTTTTAATTAAATTATCACATATATATTAAAAAATACTTAATATATATTTTATATAAATACATCATGTTGTTCAATCGTGATTAAATATATTTTTAATCCAATATATGAGTTAAGAAATATATTTCTTAAAAATATTATATTAAATATATTATAATTACTATTTATTCAATCGTGATCAGATTAATAAACTATAAATCAGTATGTTGACTGGTTCGCGAGTTAACCAATTAAATTTTCAGAACATAAACAAAACAAATGATAAACGTGAGAAACATTGCGGTATAGTCAAATTAAAGCTGCAATAATTGTTTTAGAAGAAGTTGCCTCCATTTCATATTTCATAACAATATAAGAAGGGCTTCCCTTGTCCTCCCTGTCAGTCTGTCACATACCTGATCCAGACGCAAACGAGTTTATTGGAGACGGAAGATATATAGTCAAAACAATTTATGCAAAGTATAGGTATATTACACTATTGTTTTTTTTTTAATAGTCAAATATTGTTTGTTAATTTGATAATATTTTTCTTAGCATGAAGGATTTAACTCAGAACTTTTGTTTCTTTTTTTCTTCTTCTTAAGAATTCAACCAATTTTATATCTCTATATTCCTCCGTTAGTGTAGTACATTTAACATTTTTTGAGTATTTTTTTGGGTCGTATGATATATGCGATGTTTTTATGACAGCTGAAGCATGCATCAGCGGCTGAGCTTAAAAAATTTGAAAGAATCAAAATAAAATTATCTAAAATAAAATTTTAGTAACTTATTTACATTTTTTAAAAGGATTTTAATTTAGTCATTTAAATTTAAATATTTATTTTAGTCTTTTAAAGTTTATTCGTTATATCAAATTAGTTGTTTGCATATATTTGTTCAATTTAATGACACATTACAAATTATAAAAAAATGTCGCTTCAATCAAAATTGACATCATTAATATAAATAATTAATTTAATCTAATATAATATTATAAAAGTGAATTTTTTAAAATTTAAGAGATCAAATTAAAACTTAAAATATAAATAAGAGACAAAAGTTCTATATTAGTCAATAAATATTAATTTCTACATCGTTTAAATCCAAATATATATATATATATATATATATTAGTTAATAAATTTTGTTCATCTTGTTGATTGTTTTCTCTTGGAAAAAACTTAATTTAATTACTATTAAAGTATTAAATATTTTTCTGATCTAAATTTATCAATTACGTAGAAAAAGAAAAAATCATTACATAATTATATAAATAAAAAATAATAATATTTATAAATGTCTAGGTAAACATGTAGGTGGAATTTTTTTAACGGTGCATAAATATATAAAATATATACGTAATATATATATATATATATATATATGTATATTTATAATTTTCGAAATAAGTAAGAGACTATAGCATTATATGCTCTTGACAGACTAAGAAATAGTTTTTTTAGTTTCCTTTGATGCTTTTTACCTCTTTCTCTTTCATGTACAACTGAAATAAATAAAAAAATTATTAGTAAGTAATTATATTATAATTAATATGCATATATGTAGATAGATGCAAAACATGTAATCCTTTTGGTTCTTGGACAATGAACCCGGTTGTGTGACCGTTGTCGGCCCCTGCTGACGAAATTATATATGAAGATAGTGTTTAATTAGTTTAATTAATTAAATAATGGTACGCGGCATTACATTACATTACATTGTATCAGAAAAGATACAATAGCCTAAATTTGTCAGCCTGGATTTTATAACACAACAACATAAAAGGTATTGGGAAAGGAATCAGTTTATAAATATCTAATTCAACAATCTTAATAAAAATTGTTTAATTAATTAATATAATTTACAATATTTTAAATTACAATTTTATTTCAAAAATTAAAATAATTTAATCAGTTGTTGTATTTAAAAAATATTTAGTGCTTACCCAAGCACAATTGTGCTACGTAATAGCTTTAATTTGAGACTGCATCAAATTTGAGAGTTGAGATCTAAGTACAAACTGCTCAGGAAGCACGATTAATGTGTTTCATTTCTAAAGCAGTGATTCTAAACCTCAAGCACGGCCTGTTTCGTTGATAAGAAAGATAAAGAATGAAAGCGTGAGAAGTGAAAGAGATTATATCGTTTAAAATAAAATAGAGATGTACAAAATGAAAAAAAAATGTAAATTGAAGTAATGCACTACATAATAAGAAAAATGAATAAAAATTAAGCAAATTTATAATTTCAATTTTACCCCTATATTTGTATTTTTTTAAAGCTTTAACAATTTTTTAAAATTTTAGATTTAAATAATATTTTATTTTGTTATAATGCATAATTGAATATGCCATGTGTTGCGTTATAGAAAAGAAATTCCATAATCAAATATGACAAAACTGAAACGAAACGAAAGGAACACGTACACCCTTAAGTATGCAAGGTCATGTTTAGCATGCAAGGGACTTCATGTGCTTAACCAATCATGATTGTGCTTCGTGTCTTGAAGAGAAAAAAACTTATCTTTTTAGCATATTTTTCTCCTTTCTATGCATTATATTGATCTTGTTAAAAAATGAGGGATATGAGCAAGTTCTAATTATTTATGACCATAACGTAACTAAACTTTAACTCGAAAACCTATCATTTATAAGTATGATGAAATGGGTTTATTAGTACTCTCTTTGTTTCAAGACAATGATTTTTTAAGATTGTGACTTACTGATTAAGAACCATTCAATTGTTATAAATTTAAATTAAAAAATCCTTAATTTTTTTAATTACTTTTGAAATAATTATCCCACTAACCACCAATAACAATACATTATACCACCCACAACTTATTTTATGATAAATGTCACTTTTCAATGCAAGTATTATTTAATCTTCTTAATTATATTTAGAGGTATTGTTGGAAAAAATGATTTTAAAAAGCTAAAATAACTATTATTTTAGAAAGAAAAAAATCATTATTTTAAAACGGAGAAATTAGTATTTTCCAAAATACTGTTACAAGTTGTATTTTTTTATTATATGTTTCCAAATAACATTTTTAAAAATGTCAGCTAATAACTTTTAACTTTTAACTTTTTATTAGTTTTTAATAAGGATTTTTTTCTTCTACACTACTTATTTTAATCATTATATCATTTACACTATTTATTATATTATTTAAATATTATACTTTAGGATATATTAACTATTATATTAGTTAACATAATAAAAAAATATGACATATAATTAAATGAATGCTAATTTATTTTATTTTAAATTTAGTTAGCAATATTTTATGTATAATATATGATTAATAATAATAAAGGTGTAATGGAAAAAAAAAACATAGTTTAGAGGAGAATTTTTTTAAAGATGACCGGTAAGTTTCTTGAAAGAAAATTAATTATTGACAAGTTTGTGAAAACTGCACACTAATATTTACAGCAACAAAAAAATACTAGATGACTTGGTTTAAAACTAGACAAACTAGTAAAAAAGATTGATCTTTATCTCCTTGTTTCTCGATGAACCACTAAAATAACCTTATAATTTTTACAATCCATTGAAAAATTAATTAGACTAGTTTTACTAAAACAAAAATTTTAGGTAATTTTTTTTAATATTATGATGATGGATATATTTTTAACTCAATATTATGATATTATTTTTTTATTAATTATCTTTATTTAGTTTCTAATTCTAATTACTATTATTATGTGTGATAGTGTTGTTAAATTTAAATATTATGACATATTTTATTTATTTCATGGTTGATTTTAAATATTATATGCTATGAGTTATAATATTTGTAAGTAGTTTAATTTTAAATATTATGAAGTTGTGAATATTATATTGTTTTATCATTATTTAACATATTATATTTTATTTATAATGGATTCAACTAGCATTAGATCACTAGATTTTGAATCTTTGTTTTAATCGATAGTGTGATTTAGTTTTAAGAACCTTGCTAATAATAAAAGAGATTATTTAGTTTTATAATTTTAAATTCTATTATATTCAAATATTTTAAATATAAAAACATTTATCTACAAAATGAGCAAAATATAGAATCATTCCTTATGCTTAACTTTTTACACTGCAAATTACATTATCAAACAAAAGAAAACTTTAATATCACATTATATGTTTTTTAATTTTAATAAATAAAATTATCTTTTAACCCCTTGGTCAAGCTTCTCGGTGTTACTTTCTCCCTTCCTTCACCTTGCATGGATGGTAAGTTGTACGTACCTGGTAAGATAAGTTCATAAGGAAAATTTACAGACTGATTTCAATATTTCAATTTCACAGGCGAAAAAATAAAAATAAAAACAGTAGCTAGCGTACACACAGAAAGAAGGAAAAAAAAAACAAAAGAAAGAAATGTTAGTGTGGCGAACTTGAGTAAGGGGACTAGCCAGGAGCGAACGAGTGGATTCTCTCAGACGCCTTTCATCGAACACCTATCCATCTCCAACAACGTGTCAATCCACCAACAACCCACGCGCCCTTCCAAGCCGAAGCCTACCGAAACTTGCTTGTGTTGTGCCGTTTAGCTTCTTCTTCACCATATTCTCCTTCTTTTCTCAGATTCAGCAGTAGCTATGAATCGCGTTGTATTGCCCAAATCCATTGCCCAGCGTTTCAGAGGCATCCACCATAGCCCGTGGAAGCAGTGGTGTAATAACAACCGTTGCGAAACGCAGGTCCAAAGTGCTGGGCCCGTGGCCTCTCTCCTCAAGTCCCGTTCCGTTATACGGTTCCGCGGGCCCGACACCCTCAAGTTCCTTCAGGGCCTGTTGACCAACGATGTACGGAGGTTGGGTGAGCCCGTTGGTGACAGAACCGAAAACTTGCCCACGCCCAACGTGCCTGCTACATCGGTTCCTCCTATCTATGCTGCTCTATTGACTCCTCAAGGAAGGTTCCTCTACGACCTCTTTCTCTATAAGCCTCCCACGTGCGACACCAAGCTCGATGACACCGGCACTGGACCTGATTCCCAACCACACGAACCATTTCGTTTGTTTGCTGACGTCGATGCTTCTGTGTTGGATGAATTGTTGCAAACCCTCAACAAGTGAGTTTAGCTTCTTCTTCTTCTTTCTATGGAGTTCCATTTATTTGCTCTGTATCATTGGTTCTTTAATTTGGGTTTACTTGCTGAACTTCACTTGTGTGTGAACATCTAGTTGTTGAGATTTGAGAAACATATATGGCATGGCATGGCATGAGCGAGAGAATTCCATCACTGGAATTACCAATTTGTTTTTGTGTTTTGCCAATTCATTTTTATTAGTTTTCGCAATTACCAATTAGATAGACATCATTGACCTTAAAAGTCATATGATCATATCTACCAGGATTTCTGATTACTTAACAATGTCAAAATTTGTAGACTGAGAGTGCATAGAAATTAAACTCTTTTGTAAGAGGAACAAGTAGAAATAGAAGGATATAGAATTGTTCTTGCGGTCAGTCATTGTCTCCTACTTTAACCTCATGCTAACCCCTAACTCGACAAGGAGCATTATGCACTCTATTAAATACTTTCAATAACAAAGCAAGCATTGAATGATATCGGTGTTTCTGATATAATAAATGCTCTGTTTTTGTTTCCTTAACTAGTGCCCCAGCATTTGCCTTATAGTTATAGCTGGCGGACATTGAATTGCTATAGAACTGATAGACTCAACTGGGATTAGGGAAAAGAAACAAGGATAAATGCAAGAACTGGGCTGAGACAGCCCAAGAATCCTATCACCAATCTCAAAGAATACACTGTATGTTAGGGTGAGTTTGAGAGCACCCCAGGTCTCTCCTTACAAACCTCTTAGTTAGTAACTGCCTAGCATCCTCTCAACTGTTCTGTTCCTCTTTTATAGGGACCTGTTATCCACTAATTCCCGTCTCTACTTGTCTATGTTTGCCTCTTACAAAGACCCTTTTTATTACCGAGTGCCTATCAACTATCAAGGACTAAAGATTTCCCTTGCACCAGGAGTATCTATTTGTCTCTCTAACCATGGTTTTGTTAACACTGCATATGCATGTTAGAGTCTGATAAACTAACCATTATCGTGCACAAAGTAGATCATTTGGCTTGCCTGGGCATCTTGTTTTAGATGTGATCAAAGCAAGCTATTTCATACTTTAATTGTGCTTTTTAATTGCAGTTGATCTTCTTCATACTCATTGTTTTATTGGTTCTTATTTCTTAGCAGAGACCTTAACATTTTAGTGCTGCAGATACCGGTTGAGGTCAAAGGTTGAGATTGATGATGTCTCAAGTGATTTCTCTTGCTGGCAGCGTTATGGTGCTGGCCTTTTTAAGAAGTCCTCACAAGTAGAAGAACCAGAAGCAGCCTCTGTAGGCTGGGGTGCTGGTGTGGATCGTACTGCAATGTCATCCTCTCAAGGGAGTGATCAAGGGTGGCAATGGTTTAAGGATCCTAGATTGGTCTGTCTTGGTTTCAGAGGGATCTTCCCGTCGAATATAACTCGTTAGTTAGCCTTTGCTGCTAATAAATTTTGTCTATTTATCATGCAATCTTTTATATTATTGTGACAAATCTCTAAAGTTTAGTCTAAAGGAGTCCCCCACATCTCTGCCTGTTTCAGCACCTCTAATTGAGGTTGACAAAGAGACTGATGAACAGAATTTCCTTCTGTGGAGAATAGAGAAGGGAGTAGCAGAAGGATCAACTGAGATTCCAAAAGGTGTGTGTTTGTTTCCTTGTAAAAACTCATCCTCAGTAGAATTCTTTTGATAAGTTCTGTGTCTCAAATATCTTGATTAATTGATCATGTCCAGGTGAGGCAGTACCGCTTGAGTATAATCTTGCAGGCCTTAATGCAATTAGCTTTGACAAAGGTTGCTATGTCGGCCAAGAACTCATAGCTCGTACACATCACAGGGGGGTGATTCGTAAGCGGATAGTTCCTCTAAGGTTTCTAGATAACGATGGGAAAGGTAATGCTACAAGGAGTATACGGCTTCTTTAGTATTGATATATTATATAATGATGTACTCAGCCATTCCTTTTCTGCTATTCCAGAGTTGGTAAACAAAGTCATTCCAGGCTCAGAAGTAATGAACACTGCATCTGGCAAAAAAGCTGGTACAGTTACTACTGCCCTAGGATGTCGTGGGCTGGGGCTCTTGCGACTAGAGGAAGCTTTAAAGGGGTCGAGTGCCTTGTCCGTTCAGGGACAAGAGGATGTGAAGGTTGTCGCTAGTAGACCAGATTGGTGGCCTTCTGAATGGTTTCAAGATCATGGACAGCACGCTGCTTTTGCCTAGGATGCCCAATGTCGTTCAAAGGGCGAGTATTATGATGAACAATTTTGTGGGTGAATGAATAATTTGTAAATGGGGCGTTAATGTAATCCTAATACTTCCAGTGGGTGAATAATTGGTAAAAAAGGGGAAAATGAAGACGGCGCTAGTGGATTTTCTTGCGGAATGAGTTTCATTATAGTAATGGTAGTATGCTATGTTTCCTCCATAGAAACAATTTTGTGTTTGGCAAGTTAGGAAGGAATCATGCTATACGCCTATACGATATATCTCTCTACCTGTGCAAAACAATACTTTGCAGTTGTTTCAACCATGCATTTTTTTTGTCACGAAATTACACATTTTCTACGAGAGACAATTTTAATGAAATGGATGGATATGAATAAACAAGGCTTGCTTTATTAATTTAAATAAAACATATTACATCTATGAGGACCTTTTTCAAGACCAAAAGAGAAGACCGTTTCACTTTGAGAAGATGATAAGAGTACAAGACAAACCTCAGCGCCACAAAGGGTGCAAAGGTCACTCGCTTTTTTGAATACCAGCCCGCTACGTCGCTTCGAGAAGGTCGCTTGAAGGTTGCTTTTGTTTGTCATCTTCTTCATCTCAATCTTTCTTCGACCCTTGTCCTTATTTGACGTCATCGTTTAATCAATCTTAATTGAAAGAAGGAAAAAAAACAAAATAAAATATAGTTTGAGAAAGATTGGGTATATTATCAAATGTACTTAAATCTATGGTACTCATAAGAGGGTTGTGGATTGGACCATTTATAAACAAATCCATATAATAGGATGCTAACATCCAGCTGGTTATATATATATATATATATATATATATATATATATATATATATATATATATATATATATATATATATATATATAAAGCCTAGGCATTGCTTCTGTGACAATAACTTTAAGGAAAAGCAAAAATGACAACCTTATCAATTAATTAATGTGAAGGTCTATTTAGCCATTTTTTATTTATAGAAAATGCATTTGAAATTTATGTTAGTTAATCTTATCAAACTTTAGATAAGGACAAAACTGAAATGCAATTTATAAAGTATTTTTGTGTCATTTTCTGATTAAAATTGAAATTTCATCTTAATTCATATAAAAATGATTGTATCAAATATTAACATATATTATTGAGGTGAAATTTTATTTTTGATTGGAGAACCAAACAAAAACCACGTAAATATTTGTATCTAAGTTTTATCTAATAAATAATTATTTTATTATACTTTTGGAAAAATAATAAAATGCTGAATAAGAAAATGTATATGAATTTTCAAATCAAAACAAAACAACACAAATACTTCTACTATTTGTACTTATTAAAATAAACTAACGTGTCAGTTTTGAAAGTTTTCTTAAATGACTCAAAAGTTTTATATACTTTCATTATAGACTAGGTAATATTATGGATTATTGCTTTTTGTTTAATCGCTTGGTAACATTATTATAGAAAATGAATTATCTGATATTGTGCTGGTAAGTTAATATTGCAAAAAAAAATGATTTACATTAATTCATTTACACTTATCATATTAAGTTTTTTTAATTAAAACCAATAACGTATAGTTAAAATTGTGGAATAAATACGTTAAATTTCATACCAAAATAATATATTCATTTATCTACATTTTGCTGCAGAATCTGTGAAAATGAATGTATATAAATGTATTTATTGAGACTCGTTTATTGTTTATCTTTTGTTTTAGTATTTATATTAGATTTGAGCAAGTATTATAATGTATATATATATTTTTTACTGCATATATTTAATGTTATTAGTTTTAATATCAATAAGTAATAGTATCATTCATTGTATTTATTAAACATAACATATAGTTTAAATTTTTGGTGAATTAAAATATATTTTAAAAAAAATTCTTTGCATTTGATTCTTGAATAAAATTTATTTTGCATTTGGTCCCTCTCATTACATTGGCTAAGTTAACTTGACACATCATTTGATGAAAAAACATACTAGCAGTTGTGGTAAAAAAAAATCAGGAACAAACAAAACCCAAAAATATTTCAGAAACCAGAAGAAAATCTAAAAATATTTTAGGGACCATTTAACATAGTCAAAATAATTGTAGGGATGAATTACGAAAAATCCAAAAATATTTTTTGGACAACTTAACAGGACCAAAGAAACAAAATCAGTTTTAATTTGGATACTATAATTAAAAAAATTCATGCTAAAGATAGGAAGTTCAGGGTAGATTGAATTGGAGCAGTTTAAAAAAATTGAAATATGATTCAATAATTTTTGTCTTAGTAAATCACCATTTTTTTCCCCAAATTAGTTTGTCATTTCACTTTAATCCCTGAAACGAGGTAAATTTAAAAAAAAAAAAAAAAACTTTTTAAATTAATATTTTGTCTTTCACGTTGGTCTCTGGGTGAATGTCTTCTACTTGACAGGAGGAGCGTATGTGGCATGTTAATATACCTCCCAACATTCAAATTTGATCTTTTCCTCACTAGCAAGATGGATGGAGGACAAAAAGCGCAAGATCACAAATTCATTACTGCAGATGATTTTTTAAGAGACTGTTTGAACTGAGAAAATTGTTTGTAAGTTTTATTTTCTAATTTTACCTTTAATTATAAAAACATGAGCTTGTTTTAGTTTACTTTCTGTTTTGAAAACAACTTTTTATTATTTATGGTATATTTTGACAGTTTAATTATATACACAAGTTGCACAAAGTTACAAACTGCAACTGGTGAATGAGTACTGGCTGTTGTGCACAAATTTAAGGGAGTCACTTTGAGTTTAGAATTAGGAGTTATATAGCTAGTTGGTTAAGCAACCTTTTAAGATGATCAATCAATAAATATTATGTTATCATCTCTATTATATTATCTGTGCGATATGACATGGGTGGATCTGACATGGGTGGATCATGAATGATGTGAAGAAAGAAAAAAAATGAGATGTTAAAAAATATAAAAGAAAGAGCCTGTGTAACAATCAAAATTCCTCTGTTTTCCAAGCAGTTTTTGCATGAACATAGACATAACCAATTATGTTTTATATTTTTCAAGTGAACTATACTAGACATAGCTCACTGTAAACTAAGTTTCTCGCAGTACCAAGAAAAAAGTGTTTCAAGCTATTCAACAATAAACCACGAGAGTTGTGCTGAGATCATTACCTCAGGAAGCCCTTTAATTTACAATAAACCGAATAAAGAACGTCCTTCAACTATCCCAGTTGTTCGTAAAAACAGGACACGAGTCCATTTAGATCCACAATTATTGGGCAATGGCTAGTTTTTTTAGCTAAGTATATATATGCTCATGGAAATAATAACATGTATGAAACCCAGCTAAAGGACATGTTTAAACGTCTCCGAATACCAATAAAAAGTAGTAGATGATTATAAATTAGCAGATAACTCACTCAGCTCTTGAATCACATCCACCATGGTTGGTCTTTGGTCTGGAAGCTCATGAGTACACTGTATTGCAAGCTTTGAAAGTGTTTCTGCTTCAGATTTAGAATATCTTCCCTTAAGATTTGTGTCAACGGATTCATCAAATCTGAAAGACTCAACTGCCGTCCGTATTGAACTACCTATTGTCGTCTTGCCAGATAGAACTTGAAGAATGATTACTCCAAATGCATATATGTCACTTTTCTCAGTAAAGCGTCCTGTGGTGATGTATTCAGGAGCTAAGTATCCCATTGCAGCACTAACTTTTAGAGCTGAGAAAACAACATCATCTGCAAGAAGCTTAGGTAGTCCAGCATCCATGATCAATGGGTTAAACTGATGGTCTAGGAGAACATTTTCCACTGAAATATTCTGGTGAACTATTGTAGGTTTGCTTTCTTCTTTGCTATGAAGATATCCAATGCCTGGTCATAAATGAATAACAAATATCAAACAAAAAAAGCAGATATTATCTACAATTATAAATATTTTTTGTGTGTTCAATAGTAACATTGAGATTAAAACCTATGACTTCATGCATACTATCAAAGCCCCTCAACACTAGGCCGGCCCTACAATTATAAATATTCTATGCAGCATGTCATTCAGTTTTCCTGAACTTATGATTTATTAGACAGTCTCAATTGTTTGAATAACTACATTGTAATTAGTAGTCTCCTCCAATGAATGTCCTTGCTGCAAAATGATTATTGCTGGATTTTTTTGTCTGTTGTAATTCAATTGCAGAAAGGACATGGCTGGAATTTTCTTTTTGGCTAGAAACTTTTTCTGTTGTACCCATATGTTGCTTAGAGGATACAGGTAACGAAAAAAGAATCTAAATATAGACAGGTCCTGTCAGTGATCTTTTCCAATCAAAATGGAATTTCATCTTATAACTGTTGCTTTCATTTCACTAACTAAAATTGGCAGCAATTATTGAGATGAAATACTAATTTTGATTAGATAACAACACTAATAACACGTGATACTGTATTTAAGCTTTGTTGAATAGGTAGGTAACTAGGAACAACTAACCCTTTGCAATGCCCTTGATGATAGAGACTCTCTTGGACCACTCAAGCACATGGTCACTTCCATCTTCTATGTCCAGATATTGAGACAGGTTACCCATGGTGGCAAAGTCATAGATAAGGAAACATTCACCTCTACTCCTTGAGCAACAAAAACCTCTCAGCCTAACAAGGTTTTCATGTCTCAGAGAGGTTAATAAGTTCAAGCCCTTTACAAATTCAGCTTCCTCAGTTTTGCAGCATGTCACGCTAATGCTTCTAATAGCCACAAGAGAACCATCTCTGAGAACTCCTTTATAAACTGCTGAGAATTTGCTCTTACCAAGCAAATTGGCTTCCGAGAGGTACTGTGTTGCAGATTCAACCTCATCCACATTAAACCTAAACTGATTTAGATACTCATTACATAATCCACCAACATCAACATTTTGACCATTAGACAATGGATTCCATCCACTATAATACTCAATATTAACTAGTGCAGATGGACATTTTGTGAAGAACTCTTTAGGCTGGTCAGGACTAACTTTCCCTTCAGATGAAGAACTTGATGTATTACTAATCCTCTGCTTTTGACGGCGGTATCTGAAGAATGTTAAAAATCCAGCACATATGAATGTAAGAGTAACGATTATAACACCTGCTGTGATGACAGTTTGAGGAAACCTTCTCGATTTTGAACAATGGGTCTGGCCACAATATAACTGAACATATGCAGGCTCCGGGAGCGCCTTTGAAGAATTACTATTTTCGGGTTGGTCTCCATCTGAGGTATCAATATGGTTAACGTTTAAATCTTGATCTTTGTTGCAGGCTCTCAAAGTAGAAAACCCAACCCCACATAAACCGGGGTTGTTTGCACCTTGGAATCTTTCGCCAAGTCTCTTCAATGCTTCATTTTCATTTTTAAAACTTTAATCGGTATACAAACAATAGTACAATACACTAAAATGTACAAAAAAGAAATGCGAGGAAAATAAGTTAAGTTTGCTACAGGGCAAGGAGGATAGAGGCATACCCGAAGGAACAATTCCTGACAAAGAATTGTTCTGAATATCTAAAACTTCCAAATGCTCAATATGTGCTAGTGTTGCTGGAACAGTACCACTAAAGTTGTTGAAGCTCAAATTAAGCCTGCTTAACTTCTCCAAGTTCCCCAAGCTAAGAGGAATTTGACCAGTTAACTTGTTATATTGCAAAGCAAGAGTACTAAGCTGCTTTAAGGAACCCATCTGTGTGGGTATATGCCCGACCAACTGGTTATCTCCCAACTGCAACACTAAAAATAAAATAAAATAAAAAAGGACACAAATGTCTATTAATTGGGTTCATTCCAAGAACTTACATAACCACCCGCAATTGGCAGCTAATTTGTATGATTTAAGCCAATTCAATTGATATGCTGCAACAGCACTAGAGTTATCTTCTTCATCAAGAAGAACTTAGACTGACAGTATTGAAATTGAACAACTAATTAAGGAAAACTTGTATTGTATATATAGTTACCTTGGAGACTAGCCATGTTGCTGATCTCAGGAGGAATAGCTCCAGATAAGCTATTAACGTCGAGATAGAGATCAACCAGTTCAGTGAGATTTGAAATGTGTGGGGGTATCTCACCAGAAAGGTTGTTGTAGTGCAAGTATAACCCTGACAAGCATTTGAGTTCAGCCAGTGCTGGAGATAACCAACCCGAAAGACCCTTTCCCTGCAAAGAGATGTTAGCCACTTTGCGGTGCTCGTTGCACGCAACCCCTTCGAAGAAGCCACTGCATGGATCACCATCACTGATCCACGAGCCAAGGATCTTTCCCTCTGGATCCAGAGAGGACTTCAACTCCATCAGAGATCTAAGCTCCGCAGTTCCAACAACCATCTGTGGAACGTGAAATGCAGCCAGTAGAAACAGAGAAAGGAGTTGAACGGAGTAGTGAACTTTCATAGCTGATTTTCTCAAGCAGGAGCGACAGGAGAGAAGAGTAGAGACACCTCACACCCGTGTGAGTTTCTTTTGTTTGTATTTTGAATAATCTAAGTTTGGTTTCAAAGTGGGTGCATAATTAAATAATTAGTTGATTATGAGTTGCTGAGAGTGGGAAGCAGGTTGGTGTTGGTTCACATTGCATCTTCTGAGAGAACCAGGTTTTTGGGGGGAAATAGGATTTCTAATCATAACACTAATCATAGTCGGCGGGGATGACTGCCACTCCTTGTGACAACATTTTGTATCAATAATAATGTGGCTATTGCCTTCACTGTTGCGGACCCACCTCCTTTGACTATTTCGTCACCAAAAATTTTTAACATTTAATTTCTGCAGTACTAGCATTCATTTTTCTCTAGAAAAATTAAATCTAAATATTTTTTTATGGTAGGAATAAAAAATAGTGTGAAAAAATTACAATGATTTAAATATTTTTATTTAATTAATTAAACTAGACTTTTTTGACAATCCAAATATTATTTAAGTCATTGCAATGTTCACGTTTAAAAATAAAGGCCTAAATATTTTTTTCGTTCTTTTAATTTAGATTTTTTTTTTTGTTCTTGAAAAAAATCATCTTAGTTATAAAATGTGTTTTTTTTACTTTTTTTAATTAAAACATTTTAGATAATATTTTTTCACTGCTTAAAATATTTTTTTATTATTTAAAATGTTAAATTATAGAGATGGAAAATGTATTTAACTAAAATATTGATTAGAATATGTAGTTTTTATTTTTAAAGTTTCTATTTTAAAATCTTAAAAAAATTAAGGTCTTTACTTCTACAATATAACATTATTGCAGAATTTATTAATTTTAAAAAAGTATTTTATTTTATATTATTCAAAATAAAAAAACAAACAAACGAATCTCAATTTCCAAAAAAATTCGGAGAGGACCCTCGAAAATGATGAAAGTTAAAATAATTATAACATTAAAAAATTATCAAAGGAAAAAACTTGGTTTAGTAATATATATATATATATATATATATATATAAATTGTTTTGTAAGAGAAAAAAAATTTTAAAATAATTATCATTTTAACTTTTTAATGCAATGGTTGATTACTTTTTTCATTTATATTCTTTATAATATAAATGATAAATAATAAATTTTATAAATTATCACTAACGATAATATAAGATTAATTTTATAAAATTATTTCTCTTTCATTTATTTATTATTTTTTCTTGGCTCATATAAAATAATTTTAAGATGACAATTATTTTGGGACAGACATAATATTTTTAAAATTTATTATATTACATTCTCTAAGAAAATAAAATTGTAATTTCTTCCTTGAAACAAAATTTACAAAAATATAGTTTTCAAAAGCTGTTTGGAAAAATAATAAAACTAGAAAAAACTCTTGTGCAAGTTTGAGTCGCATGTTTCTTTTTATATCTAAGATTGAATTTAAGGATGTTCTCACATATTACTTTGTTTACATTATTAATTAATGGATAATTTCTCTATCCTCATATGTTACTCTTTTCACATAGTGATATCAACTTTTGTCATATACTTAAAAGACTTGAGATACTGGGCATTTTGTTGGTTTTAAGCCACATTTTTTTGTTGATAGAAAATATCAAAAATGTATTTCCAAATTTTAGTTGTTAGTAGAGATATACATCAGATTTCATTGATTCAAAGAATTCGACAATACATACAAACTAGATGTATTAATTTGGTTCATGTTGGTTTATATTTAGCGTCCAAACGAATAATTATACTTTTATAAAAATAATTCATAAGAAACTTTTTTGGTTACATAATTCATAAGAAATTTTCAAATATATATCTACAAATTTTATATTTGAAGAGCTGTTTCGAGGTCAAGAAAAAGAACCTACCTTGACCTAACTTTTGGCACCTATAATTAGAACTTTACAGCTAACAATGAAGGAAGAAGAATAGATAAGTAGCGCTGAAGTAATAAAAAAATATTAATTACTTATTAATTTATTTGATTCGAAAATAATAAATTTAAGTGAATTACATATGAAAGGGTTGACAACTTAATTAGACTACTTTTTACTTTCCAATCTCAACTACGTTCCAATCTTTTCAAAAACCTCTTTGACAAAGTTATCCAAAGAGACAAAAAGATCACTGTTTCTGGCTCTTGGATTCTCATTAGAATACAAGATTAACACGAGTCATAAAAAAAAATTAGAATACATAATAAGATACGAGTATAATAAAAATGACATCAATATTAAAATATTTATATCTATAATTCTTAATTTATAATAAAAAAACAAATGAACGTTAATATTCAATAAGACTAACAAAATACTCTTTTCATAAGCTATTAACTTTTTTAATACAATGAGGGTCAAGAGCTATTTTATCAAAAGAAGAAAATGAGGGTCAAGAGCTAACTCCAACACAGGAAAGACACAAACCATTGGGTTTGCATAGAAATAATACCCAGTAAGGCATAAGCATAGAATGGGATGATACAAGGAGTCAATCCGCTATTTTCTTTTTCCTTGTCAAAGACAATGAAAATTACGAACATTCTAGTTCCTATACTTCAAGGAGTTTATGGCTACTACAATCGAAAGACTTGGAATTGCTTGTATGGGATAATAATTAAAAATTTGTAGGTTAAATATGATTTTGTCATAATTTTATTAAATTTTAATCTCTATATTTTTTAAAAGTGACGTGCTTTAAATTTTTTATATTAGGAACTATTAATATATATATTTTTGTTTAAAAACGAATAACATTATTTTAGAAAATAAAATAAAAAATCGTAATATTATGAGAGATAAAAACTATTTTAAAAATTAATTGTTTTTAGATAATTTTATTTTTATGCGTGAAATTAATGCTTTAAATATCAAAGGCTATGTTTCTTTTTTGAAAAGCAAATGATGGGTTGATTTAACGTAGCAAGTCGTGATTGATTTTTGTTTTCATCACTCTATTACATTTTTTTATTGAATATATCCTATTTAATTTTGTATCTATTAAGCCAGTTAAAACCAACCAAATATGTTCAGTTTGGGATTTAAAATTATAGCTTGACATATAACAGAGAATCACGACACAAACAATTTTTGTTTGCTAAATATTAGTGCTACAAACTATTGGTACAAAATGTCCATCTCAGGTGTTCTCCTATGCATACTTTGTTCATTTCTTTATTTTGAAAATTTGAAAAAGTTGAATAAACGTATTTATTATAAGTATTAACTTTATTCCATTAAACTAAATGTTAGGTTAATATTTATATGTTTTTATGAGAAATTTTTCATGAAATAAGTTATAATTCGAAACACAAAAACAGAAAATTATTTATAAATACTTACATAAAACCATAGATATCATCTTTTAAAAAAATATGTTGTATTTTTTAAATCAATTTATTATAAGTAATTCTATCTTTTGAATAATACAAATTACTTTTCTTAACGAATTGACCATTTATAAGAGAGAAACATGTAGAAGACGTGTATGAATAAGAACAACTATCTCATAATTGAACCTAAAAGATTATATATATATATATATATATATATATATATATATCATCACTCAAGTGAGGAACATTTGTGTGGAGAGCAATTTTGCTACAGCGGTTAAGCTGATTTCAGAGGGTCATGACCTACCCCTAGGATTTCATTAAGACTTGACAACGGGACGCTCATCCCCATACCTGCTTCTCCAAACCCATCCCATTCCTCCATAGATATGGATTTTTTTTTCTCATTTTTGTTCCTGTTCGAGATCGGGTATAGCCATTCTCGTCCAATACTTTTTTAAAAAAATTGCAAAAAAAAATCATAAGAAATAATTTTAATTTTTTTAATACAGCTGAATATATTATTTATTTAGTTAAGCTTAGACAATTGATTTGTCATAATCCAATATAAAATTCCATTACAATAAAAAAATTCTTATGAAAATCATATTTCAATCACCTAAAAATTATCATGAAACATGAGATTTGATATTGAGACCATAATTTCTTATGACTTATATTTGTCTTAAAATTTTGATTTCAGTCTAAAAAATAGAAAAATACACAATAATTAATAAGAATAAAAATTTAATAAAATTAATTATGTAACATGCATAATATAAATTAAATATAATTTAGTAATTATATTTTCAGATACAAAAATAGATACAAATACGGGTGGATAGGTACATACTTATATCCATCCCATCCCCCTCTTTTAAAAAATTATTACTCATATTCTTGTGTGTGATCAAAGTGGAAATTTCCCATTAAAATCAGAACGGGACGGAACGATATCTCCGAGTACGAATGTTTCTCATATTTAATTTCATTTGTTTGAGCAAGATCCTTTGATTTGTAATTATCCGTTATGGGCGGATTTATTGGGAATTTAGTTCCCTCGTAGAGTTTCTGTGTAGGGTAGTTCTTTTTCCTTATAATAAAAAAGTAGCTTCCATACATTTTTTAAGTGGGAAAAGCCGAGGAGACCAGTTTGTCGTGTAGGGATCATTTTTAATGGTCTATAGTCTATACTTTTTGTTTTTGTTTTAATGTATATCAATGCTCCACTTTATCAAATATTTTTGTGAATCATAATTCATAATTCAAATACTTTATTTATGAAGAAAAAGTAATAGCCGTACCCCTCCCTCTCTCTGAGTTGGTTGGTTTCTGTAGCTGACATTAAGAATATGAAAATGATGTCTCTGATTGAAGCATGATGGTGCCTCTCACAATCTTCCACCATTCTCGACTTGATTGAGAGAAAACAATAGCAAACACTTTGAAAATTCAAATTCATGTTTTTACAAAGATAAACTCCGTTGAACATTATAATGTGATACTTGTGTTTTAAGAAGATGCTTATAGTGAATTCGTACATAAAAAGTAATTAAAATATAAATTCAATTTATAATTTGTGAAAATTATAAATTAAAAATATTTTTAAAGTTATATGTAATTTTATTGAAAGAATAATCCTATCATTTAAACATAATGTATATCATGTCTTATTGATATGTGGTTAATGTTAAATACATAATAAGATGAAATAATAATACTATCTTTTGTCTTCTTTTTTTTTATAAGAAACAAGTGATATATTACTTATAAAAAGAATCAAAAGTAGTGATTTTCTTGTCCCATTATAGTTATTGTGTAAAAGAAAGAAAAAATTAGAATAACTATCATTTTAATTTTTCAATATAATATTAATTAATTTTTTCAGTTATATCTCTTATAATATTAATGGTAAACAATAAAATTTATAAATGAATTAATGATAATACAATATTAATTTTATATAAACACTATTCTCTTTCATTTATTTATTTATTTATTATTACTTTATGTAAGATAATTCCAAGATGATAATTATTTTGAAAAGGAGGGAGTATTATATAATTTGATATATGACATGCATCAAATATTAAATAAAACTAAATTTTATTTTATCTGTTTTTATCTTATTTTTATTTTTTATTTTATTATCTAGTTTCTTGACCATCTATTTAAATTCTCGACAATCAATCCTATTGGAATTCCTGATTTTTTGAAAGTACACCAACGCTATTTTTTCTCCTGTCAATTGGATTGGAAACAAAACCATTAAATAACAATTTATACACAAGGGTTCTTGTTTAACAATAGAATTTGCTCAATTGCTCTATTCCAAAAAAAAAAAAAAAAAAGCAACAACAGAAGTTGCTTAAGTGCTGTTGATTTTTCATTTGTTCATCTTGGATTAAATGAAAAAGTGAGGAATTGTTGATAGTGAACTTCAATTATGTTTGCTTGGCATGGGAAGCATTTAAAAATTTAAAAAATTGCAGCAGAGTGAAACCCAGGTTCATGATTGGATTCACAATAATTTTGTCCAAGAAGATGATGAGGCCGGGGCTAATCAAGCCCATAAAAAATGTACAGAACAAGTCTGTCAACTGCGCCCATTAGACAGCAACCATTAGTAAGAAGCATGGTTAAACAAGTAATTGCCAATTGACAAAATTGTTACATTAAAAAAAAACTACTTTAGCTTTCCTTCAATTTTATTCTTCCTAAAAAAAATCTCTCTATTTTTAAACATTATATATACTCCTTTCTATCTTATAAATGTATTATCATTAAATAAGTTCCTACGTGATAGTAAAAATTTTAAATTTTTTTGTACTTGACTAGTATTTTTTAAATAAATAAAAAATAGCAGTTTCTTATCTTCAAAATAATTATAATCATAATAAACTTATTACAATAAAAATTTAATAAAATGGGTTGTTTATTATTATTATTTTAGCTTCTTATTTATTAATTTAAAAAAAATCTTCCAGAAAATATATAATAAAATAATATTTTATAATTTAATTATTAATAATTCATTGATGGATTTAGAACTATCTTGTTTTATGATGGGCTGGCTAAGGTGAAATTTTAGATAAAGTTTGGTTTTTGATCAAAATAAAATATAGCATATCAGCAAACTTGCCTTCCATTGTGAATGAAAAATAGTATACAGAAAAATAAGAAATAAATGTAGTTAGAGTATAATAGTTATAATTTATAATTATGAAAAATGTATAGAATGAATCATTGGTCGCTTTTACCTTCAGTTAAAACATTTTCTTCTTCTTCTTCTTTTCATAAAAAAAAGCATGCTCAGTGTGTCATTTTTTGGGGGGTTAAGTGCTCAGCGTAACTCTGGTAGCAAACAAAGCTGATTTTTGTTATTATTTTAACGATTGCTACTTACACCCCTTAGTTTTACTTCACATACTTTCTCTCTTCCCTTGATTAAAATGTACTACCACTCTCTTCCATTCTGCATTTCAACTTCCCACCACCAACACCACAACAGGGAGAAAGTTCGGAGGGAGTGATGTGAAGAAAACATTGTGTGGACACTAACTTGATTGAACCGGAGAACTAAATCACAAAGGTTGTTTTGGCAGAAGATCAAGATGGTTAGCTCTAGCAAGTATCCCACCAATGAGTAGGTTGTAGTTAGATCAACGGGCCAGAGTTGTGCAACTCTCCCAACATTGCTCAAATTTGATTGGATTTGAACTTTGCGATTACACCAAAGAACTTCTTCAAATTGGAGAGGGATTATAGAAGACGATCATATATCCTACCAATGGGATTGCAATGTCATTTGTGGTATGGCCGTATAGGTGGTGGGAAGTTGAAATAGAGATAGACATGACAGCAGAATTTGACCTCGTAGGGACCGAATTGAACTCAGATCGACTTTGACGGAGAAAAATCGTGTTGACTGGATTTGGGGTCGATTTTACCCGTTAACCAATAGCGTGGGCGGGTATGAGATTACTGATATCTGCCCCGCACCCATCCCGTAATTTCTTATGTAATACTTAGATTTTATGATTTTAATTTAATTGATTGATTTTGTTTTGTAATTTTTTAAATTATGATCCCATATTTTGAATTTGGCTTTGTTATTGTTTTTGCTAAGTAACTAACTTTTTGCCCCATTTTTTTAATAAGAAAAGTTACAATATTTTTCTATTTCTTTTATTTTGATCAATAATAGGGGGGGGGGGATCCAACCCCCAATGAGGACAGGGATGAGTATGTATTTTTAACTCCGACAGGGATCAGGGATGAGGTTGGGGATTAGTTATACAATCGAGGACGGGGGTGAAAAATGTAATACCTGTCCCCATTTCGTCCCGTTGCCATGCCTAAATAGAGAAGGGGAATGAGGCATGTGTGACTATGTGAGTAAGCTTGTTATGGGGTGTGTGTGATGAAACTGTTGGATAAACAGAGAGAACTTGTCTCAGTTTTTTAATGAATAAAGTAGTATTCTTTTTATTAAAAAAAAAAAAAAAAGAAGAAGAAGAAGCAAACAACGAGAGATCAAAAAATACAATTCATTATCCTATTTGAACTTGTTTTGTTGATAAGAAGCGAAGGGGTGGGTGCAAATCAAGGATTGATGATTCCTATAGTCCGACATTTCTCTCGCATGCTGAAATAATTGAGGATGAACCTGTCTACCTGCACCTTGCCCCTAGTCCCCACTGCCACCTCATCATTCTCGATGGGCTTACGCTTACGGGCCCAAGTGGACGTTACAACGTGAGCTGAGCGACGTCGTAAAAGGCTGGGCTGGGCGAATTACAGAATGAAAAAAAATAAAAAGTATCATGCAATGCGACCCATTCATTATCATATCTGAGGAGAGAGGGAAGAAGAACGTTTTGATCAGTTCTTGCAGTAGTTGAGTTGAGAGAAGGAAAGGAAAAATGGGTAAGGATCTGAGCGAGGAGCAAGTGTCTTCGATGAAGGAAGCTTTCTCTCTATTCGACACGGACGGAGACGGTCGGATCGCGCCGTCGGAGCTGGGGATCCTGATGAGGTCTCTTGGAGGGAACCCGACGCAGGCCCAACTCAAAGCCATCGTGGCCGAAGAGAACCTCACGGCCCCCTTCGACTTCCCCCGATTCCTCGATCTTATGGCCAAACACATGAAACCCGAACCCTTCGATCGCCAACTCCGCGACGCCTTCAAGGTCCTCGACAAGGACTCCACCGGCTTCGTCGCCGTCTCCGAGCTCCGCCACATCCTCACCAACATCGGCGAGAAGCTCGAGCCCTCCGAGTTCGACGAGTGGATCCGTGAAGTCGACGTCGGATTAGACGGCAAGATCCGCTACGAGGATTTCATCGCCAGAATGGTCGCCAAGTAACGCCGATTCCATTCTCTCTTTCCAGTGTTCTTTTCTCTCTTTCTTTCGCTTTCGAGTGTTTGCTTTTCAGTGGACCAACCAATAGATTAATCAATCGTCTTGTGCTTACTTTTTTATTTTATGGTGTGTGGCTAACCGAGGGTGGTTTTAGGAAACGGTGGCTAGCTACTCAATTTGCCCTGTTTGCTTTGGGTTTTATTTGTATTATTATGAGATCTGATTCTGAGCTAGCCTATATATGCATGCTGTAATTCAGACCAAGTATTTGTGTATCTAATCCTTTATTTCTTGTTTGATCAAACCTGTGTTTCTGATTTCGAGCGAAGTGGAATGACATGAGGAAGTAATATTATCAAATAATAATCAAACCCTACTCCGTGTAAAATTCGTACACTATATAAATGTCCGCATGCTTGTTGGATTTCTTGTTCGTTTGAATTATGTTTGAAAGTTCGAAAATGAATGATTTGTTAGGCATTTCCTCCCGTTTGCTGCATATTTTTCTAGTTACATCTGACTTTTCTTGTTTAAGGAAGTGAGAAATGCATACAACTTTCCTTAGAAAAATAAATTATTATATAAAGTACTTTTTTGAGGAAAATTTATCTCCCTGGAATTGGTGGTTAGTCACAAAGTTGGCATATATTCAATAGCTCAACAGCATTTGAGCGTTCATCGTATAAATGGGTGGGTTTTCATTGTATAAATGGATAATTAAATTCTTTTTTGTTTTGTAGTGATAATTTCAAATTGCCTTTTGAGATGTTGAGTTTCAAGATAATAGTAGTAGTGAACTTTATGACAGGATAAACTTCAATATGATGCTTTTGTACATCGAATGCTGAAATGGAAAATATTGAATGTCAAAAGTAGACGCTCAAACTCATCTTAAATACGTCCTAAAATTTTTGTTAATGATTCTATTATTCACTGAACAGGAATGAAGATGAACTGTGACTTGATTGATTTTTCTTCCTTGCATGTATGTGTCTGTGTGCTTGTGTGTTTAATTTTATATAAATTTCTCCTTATGCTTTTTCTAGCATTGTGGTCTTACATTCTGCAGTTGATGTGTTATATTATTCGTCGCCTTTCTTTAATGTCTGTTGCACCCTGCAGTCACTTCCCTTTGTAAGTATTGCAGAGGGCCGCATTATTGATATGCAAGTTCAATTCAATTTGTTCAAATCCTTGTATGTTATGTTGCCATTACCTTTTGAAACTCCTAACCTAAGCCTTTTTGACTGACATGGTCATGGTATAATTATTGTTTAAAGATATTAGATTTTCGTTCTCTTTTTTCCGAAGCTATAATGGAACTTTTATATGTTTTATTTGACTGTGCGCATTTGTTATGACTTTATTCTAGTTTGCTTACGTGGTAAAAAATTGTCTACTTCTTTATGATGTTTGATTTGAATACCAAGCTCTTATTTTGTTTGGAATTCAGTATCCGAAGGGTTTGGTTTAAGTTTTAGAAATTCTCAATTGATTTGATCATTCCGAAAGATAAATTAGGGTTTGTGTGGTTTGAGAAAATGTTTTTCTTTTTATATCCTGTTTTCATAATTATTTACAAAAACAGTACCTCGTACCTCGTTTATATTTTATTTCTTGTTTTCGAATATTTTTGTATAGGAAATGCTGGACCCAATAAAATTCTGTTTTTTACTTTTTATATATTTTCCCCCAAATCTTTGAAAACAATAAATTTAGTGACGATAATGTCACATTTTGTAACTATTTGCAAAAATCTAGAAATGTAGTAAAAACTTTTTCTCAAGTTAGTCAGGCTGTGATTTTGCTTTCCTTTGGTTAAGTTACTCTCCATTAGAAATGGGAAAGTATAAGAATAGTGACATTTGTAAGGATGACAATTGAAACTATACCCAAGGGTACTTGAAAACTAGCCTGTATTTGAATCGATCAAATAACTGTCTGGGCACGATTGTGCTTACTGCACTCTATACCTACTACACCATTGTGTATACGTACAATAGTTATAATTCTATACATATTTGATATTTTATAACTAGAATTTGAAAAATATTTGAATATTTTTTAATTGAGTTAGATGTTATAATCTACATTTTGCTTTATTTTTTTATAGTTAATTTAGCATTAAAATAATGTTATTTTATTAGTTCATTGAAAAAGTTCTCGTTAAAAGATCATATTTCATTTAACTAAAACATGAGCTATGAGTCCAGGTCTGAATCCATTGAGTTTGGCCATGAACACCAAAGTTGCAGTTTCTCATGAATATGGGCTGATGAGGGTCATTTTTTATTCTTAAAGCGGATTTGCCCAAATAGTTTAGTACTCAGACTTTACCTATTGTTATTTATATCTTGGGCTGTGCCTTAATTTGTCAATTCGAAACATGTCTTTTTTACTTTAGTTTATGGCGATTACTATTGTCTTGAACTTTTGATAGTTTCCCCCATTTTCATATATTGAATTCAACATGTCATATTGGTACCACATTATGTATGTGTATTAGTTATACCATTCGTTACGTTTGAGTAATGGCTAAGCTACTTGCTGGTTGTGTTTTTTCATGCTATTCGTTCTTGTTTTTCACGATGATTTTTATTTAAGACAAAGTTTGAGACAAATGCTCCCCGGCCAGAGGAGACTTGATAAACAAAAAAATAGTGTGCTTGGTGGGTGGGCTCCAACTTCGTGTATCGACGAAAAAAAAATGAAATTGTGTAGATAGATGGGTTGTAGTCATGTAGTAGAGCTCTTTATTATCATCATCAGTATTGGTTGTAGTACTAGTATTGATAACGTCATATCTAAGAATTTGGTTTTTGGACGAAGCAAGTTTGTTTACTGTTTTAGCTGCAACACGCCCGGTGAAAAATCCCGTAGAACAAAAATCAACTTCCGAAATAAAAGGAGTGCTACCTGATTTCGGAAAGCTCAACCAAAATATCACTGATGTAATAATAAGAATTTAATTTAAAACTATTAGTTATTAAAAAAAAAATATTGCAAGTGTCAGAGTTGTACTACACTAGTCTTCTAATCCGTTTTACCGCTCCCAAAAGTTACAGTACTCGTATACCTTAGAATGTAAATAGAAGGAGAACTAAAAGCCTGCTCAGAACTAAACGGCTTTGGTGGTAATATTTGATATTGTACAGAGAAAGATAGATTATCTTCTGGTTTCGGATAGTTTTTAGTTTTTTTTTTATTAGTTAAATAATTTATTTGATTGTTGGGTAATTAAAGTTTTTTTTAGTAACTTTAACCATTTTTTAAAAAGTTAGTTTTTAGTTTTTAACTTTTTATATTTTCTTGTATTTTATCTTTAATATATATTTATCTAATTTTTTAGTTATCATTTTTAAATAAATCATAATTTATTATTTTTTGTCACTGTACACTTTTTAACTATTTTAACAATTAATTTTATCAAACACTTATAATTTAATAAATTAATTTTTCAACTTTTAACTATAAATTAATTTTTCAATTTCCAACTAATTTTGTCCAACATAATGAAAGTAAAAGTAAAACCGTGGCCATCAACTATTATGCAAATGTGCAAAATAACAAAATTATACAACACGATTAAATTAAATTTGTCCTTACCTCACAATGCTAAGGACTTCCTCTGCATTGAAGGGGAAAATCGTCCAATCACGAATCATCCATAAGTGGGGGTAAAGATTATATTTCGGAGGGCCATTCACAGCTACAATCTATTTCATCACAGTTGATGGGTCCAGATTTTGCTTCCCTACGTTGGAAAATGGTTTGTAACCAAAGATTGCTAGCTATGGACAAAAACCAAATCACTGAATTTTTCCAGCTCCACTCTGTTACGTTTTTTGTTATGTATACTCTCGAAAGTGCTCCAGTTCCACCTGAACCAAAGAGAACTACAGGGTTGGCTAAGTATCCGCAGTGCAGCTTTCTGGAGTGTGGGGATTTCATAACCATAACTGGCCCACCAGTCGCCTAGACATCCAAAAAATTAAATAAGCAAAAACATCTCAGAAGAACAAAAACACAAGATGCATGTTTAATTGAAAAAAGAAGAAAAAGTCAGCCGGACTATACTAGAGCACACAAGCTTTCGAAAAATCTAAAGGCTAAAGCTAATCCTCCATGACCATTTTCCATGTTACTTGTTCATGATAATATCTTTGATACTTAAAATTCCTCTAGACACGGTACAATACAAGGGCTATAACCAGCAATTTTCTGACTTATCTGTAAAATGTGCTAGAGCTATAGAACTGTTGACTGAGTTAGTATAAATTGATATGATGCAACTATTTTGGCAGATGCAATTGATATGATGCAACAATAAGGGAGTGTCAAGGAGAAGTACAAAGCACTTCAACAATGATTCTCACATTACAACACGACGGAAGGTATTTAATTGTTGAAGAGCCATACCAGGAGCATTCAGTGTTCTTCCCAAGACAGCAAAGTCCGTCCCAAGTGCACCTTGGTACTTATGTAAGTAGGAAGTTCTTTGGTGATTTCCATTTTGTCTTTATCTGTTGTTGCCAACCTGAGCGTGGCTTCTTGAAACCCATTCCTCATCCTCAAATCTTTCTTGAAGTTTGGATTGTAAGCAATTGAAGGATTAAGAAATGCAGCTGCAGCATGTAATGATGAATGAAGTTGCATATTCCATCTCCGATCAATTATATCCCAGATAGGGATGTATTTTTCTTCGATTCCCTTATAATAGGTCTTGATCATAACCTTTGCCCTCTCTATTCCTTCATATATATAACCCATAGCAGGCATATCACCATCAACCATCCTTAGGAATGTAACCAGTGGCTCAAACACTCAGCTTCATGAGCATACTTCCAAAATCTATCTGAATATAGCAATGACTTAATAATGGCTTGTGCATCTGGACGTCTACTATATATGGAAGACAACCATTCTGAATGAGAAAATATATGCTTTAAATTATCCTCTTGCATCACTATAGATCTCAAGGAAAGGAAATTAGTGAGAAATCTAGTAATTTTTGGCCTGATTAATTCCTTCCCTCTCGTGAACTTTCTCATTATAATCAATATCTAAGCATGACTATAAATGTACTGTGTGATTGTCTTGGCCTCTTCCAGGACTGTGCTTACCCAATCTTGTCTACCAATATCCTCTAACATCTTATCAATACAATAAGCAACACAAGGAGACCAAAACAAAAAACTATACCTCGCTATGAGAAGCCTTCTAGCACAAACATAACCAGCACTAGCATCTGTTATAACCTGAACAACATTTTCAACACCAACTTCCAGCATAACTGACTCCAGAAGCTCAAACAAATAAGCACTATCATCTTCATGACCTGAAACATCAAATGACTTCAAGAAGAACGTTCCTTTTGGGCATGCATGCAACAGAAAACACAGCAAGTGATCCAGTCCTACCATCAGACCAGTAATCACATAAGATTGTGCATCCTGTTTCTTTTCACTCATCTCTGTATTTTTTGTAATCACTTTGAATATCAGCTTTCACTTTTTCCAAAAGAGTAGATCTTAATTTCTCATAACTTGGTGCTTTATAGCCTACCCCATACCGAGTTACAGCATCCACCATATCCTGATAATACATGGATTTAGCAGCACTAAAAGGAATAGAGTTGTGGAAGCAAAATATGGCAAGTTTTCTATCAGCATCATTCTGCTTTTGCTTTTGGGCATCATCCACCAATGGCTAGGCACTTGGTGAAGGATGTGGAAATAATAAAGACGGACAAGCACTACCATTCTGCCCACTATATCCATGGTTATGATGGAATCCACGACTAGCGGAATAGATATTCTGTTGACCATTTGCAACAGCTGCTTGATCTGCCTTCTGTTTCTTGGGAGTTTTCGGTTTCTTGGGAGCACTTAATATACTTTGAATATGGTCCCGTACATCAGTTGGGACTTCGGTGCATGGAACAATATCTTTGTTTTTAATTTGAGCCAAGTGAAATTTCATCCTATATACACCTGCACTGAATTCCCGTTGACAATAATTACACCTGACCTTTTGTTTAGTTGCATCAACCAAGACGCAATGTTCTCAACAGGCATCTCTTCCACGAACCATTCTCTTAAAAATATCACACAAGATGAGCCACCACTAAGCAAGGCCAGCAAGAAAATGGATACAATCAACAAAATTGTACATAATTAAATCAAGCATATAAAATAACATCAGTATACAATCTAATGTGGACAAAGCGTCTTTAAACACATAGCAAAAAAGAATCTTACAATAACCATAACATCTTTCAACCACACAATCAAACTTCACCAAGCCCTACGATAATCAACAATAATTTTCAGCAGTGGTGAACAATCATATTCATTTACTATGAAACCAAAATTACAATAGTAAACCCAAACAAGCAAGCTTTGGTCTGCTTTCTCGTTCAGTAAAGAATAATGAAGACTAGAACAAGAAAGTAGCAGAGAAGGATAGTAGGTAGAAAGCAGATAGCAAGGACTAAGAAGATTACTAAACATTCAATTGGCTTATATTAGCAGATTAACTTATCACAAGCAGCAAGCATTGCATGTTAACTATATTCTTGCTTAGCGAAAAAGGTGTTTGAAGTAAGTGCCCATTGAATGGTTAATGTATTATATCTAATTTCAGTTCCAGGTTCCAACTCGCTCTATCAACCTAACCAGTCTGATAAACTTGATTCTTATTCTCCATTTCCATTTGACCTTTCTAAAAGTTACAATCCTCTACTTTTCACAACCAGTTAATTGTAAGATATCTTTGCTATCTTGGAAATTAATAAGAAACATGTGATAGTTTTCAACCTTTCATCGATGAATGCAATATCCTTCCCAGTAAGGTGGTGGGAGAGAAATGGAGTAAACGAGCATGTTTTTTTACCGTGCATTGTAGAAGTCAAATGTGAAAGATTACTAACTTAGCAGATTATATAGGATCCTGGATCACATAAACTTAGCAGACTAAAATGGATTCTGAGTTTCATAATAACTATAAGACAAAATAAATGCGCATCAGCTTGTAAAGATACAGTATCAAGTAGGGTTTCTATGATAATCGTTCAGTTGCATAATAACTTCGAGGATAAAATTAAATCAAGTAATGAACAACTTAGTGTGGAAGTTATCTCTCACGACTCATCAAGAGAGGACACTTCATTTCACAACAGGTAGATAGAAAAGCACAAAATACTGGCCTAAATTAACAAAATACATTCATATCCAAAATGGAAAAAAAAAAAAAAAAAAAAAGACTTAAAGTTAGGGGTAAGTAAATAAATAAAAACAGGACAAAGGGGCAATAGACCACATAGATAAGACAAGGAATTCAAAAAGGAGAAAAAGTACCTGGAGAATCTCAATTCTCAATGGGAGCTCAGAGGCCTTGAGTTGGAAAATTTTGGGGTTGGTGAATTGAACAAAGGAAAGCTTAGATGAGAATAATAATGGCTATATTGGTGTGCAACGCATAGTAGAGTTGGTTATCGGCAATAATGGAAGGATAGAATTAGAAAGTAGAAACTGAATAGAGTATGAGTGGGAGTGTTTGGATACTGCCGAACATGTGATTACCTGTTTGAATGAAATTCAAATTACAGGATCTTCTGTATCGCTCTTCCTCGGATATTGTTTTGATGGCTTGGAAGCCGAAGAGGGTAGTGAGAGAAAGGTCACACTCATAGGGATGGACATGGACACTGTAAATGTGAAATTCAACAAACGGAAAGAGCAAGACATAACATAACAAGTGCGACATAAAGCAAGAACTCGATCTCGAAGCCTGCTGCCTGTTGCCTGTTTCCTAGTTTCTTGTTCTTTGATCGATTCTGAAATCGGAATTCACAAATGCTTAACTGACCAAATGTCAGAACTGTTACTTTACGAAAATTGTATTTGATTTTGATCAAACTCCACACTTCATGCTTCAGCGTACATCCGCCCAATAAATTTAAGTTTGTTTCAAATACTATATTGTAAGGGTGTATATATATATATAATTCCAGTTTGAGAAATCATAATAAATATGATTTTTAATATAATTATTATAAAAGTAACAAATTTATTATTTATAATAATTTATAACTAAATAACAACATAAAACACATTTGTTGTAAAACTTATTTACTTTTTTTTTTACTTAAAAATTATTTTTAAGTTAAGGTTAAAAATAAAATTAAAATTTCATTTGTTTTTATTTTTTTAACGTAATTTTTTTAAAACTAAAAGTAGTTTGGTAAAAAAAATATTAGAATTTTTATTTTATTTACAATCAGTTATCTTATCTAAATAAAAAATTATATTTATAATATGGTAATGTTACTTAACATTACTTAAAGAGTAACAATCATATCAAAATTTAATCTTTTGATAGGATTTACTAAGAGTTGGTTTAGGATATTTTTAGTTGTAAATTTTTTAAAAAAATTAAAGTCACCAAACACTTTTTAATTTGTTTAAAAAATTTTAATAACTAATTTTAAATTTTAGTTTTAATTTTTTCTCTCATTTCTAGTTTCAAAATAAATCTATTTTAAAATTTTTTAATCGGAATAAAATTTAAGAGTATATTTTTGTGATGATAGTAATAACGTTAATGTCGATATCACAATAAAATAATCAATGATAACAAGATCAATGTTGATGATAGTAATTGTAGGTATTGTTGATATAAATAGTGTTGATAGTGGTAGTTATATTATGATAATAATGTTAATGATAATATGAGTCTAATATAATTTTACAAACCAAGAATTTCTGGAAATAAATAAATATAAATGCATGCTTAACACTGCAGCATAAGACAGTTCAATATTCCAAAGCTTTGTAACAACCCTCGAAGATAACATAACAGGAAAAAATCCCTGAGCGGGGGTGTTAGGTTATTATGAAGCGATTGGCCAAATCGTGTTGTTTGTTTCTAAAATGTCATCATGATTAAACTCCACTAAGTACTTAAGCAGTTAAGTTAATGGTAGTACGATCAACTATCAAGTTCGGAGATGCACAATGAATCAAAAAGTACCTTAAAGCACAATTTCATTATTCAATGCTAACACCCTGATTAAGAATACTTTTATTAGTTTTATTGCCAAAATGATGACAAAGTGAGTAATATAATGGTCACAAACTTTCCCCTTGGACAATGCGGTGCCCATTGAGTTTTTCTTTTGTCTTTTTCCTTATATGGGTTTTATCCGTTCAAAGCTAGCCAATTACAGCATTTCTTTCTTGCCACGTACATTGTAGCTCAATAAGAAGCAAATAGAACCACAACCCCTCCTGACTTCAATGTTCAGATACCATTCAATTCAGTCTTTGATTAAGAGATCAAGATGACTGAAGGTTATTAATGTATTCGGGGATCAAATAGCAGATGATAGCCAAATTTAAGGATTACATAATATTGTTCTAATTTTATATTTTCATAAGAATTTCTGCACTAAAGAAATAGATAGAAAGAAAAGAGAGAAGAAAAAGGTATGAAATAAAATGACTAATGTTGTAGGAATGTAAAGTAGAAATTGATTAACTGTAATTTTATAATGATAAAAAATAAATTTAATATTAATTTTAAGGACTACTAAAGATTGTTCGAATTAAAGACAATTTTTTTTTATAATATTAAAATCTAAATTAACCTATAATTATAACTTTAGAAATTAGTTTGACGTATTTCTGAAAACGTAATTGCCTTGTTACATAATTAAGGAAAGGAAAATGATCAAATAGCAAAAGGTCAAGAGAGGGTGAGAAAGAGAGGGGATGTTGTCATTTGTCATCTAGTCGTGTATATGATTAATGATATAGCATTGAAGGACTATTGATACACTAAAAAGAAAAAAGAATTAAAGCACTCATGTGTATGACAAAACATGCGCTCCACCCTTGCGTTCATTAGAATTAGAATGTAAAAAATGTCATTCTGCCATGAAAACAAAACATGAGCCCCACCCGCACTTGTGTATTCAATGTTCAAGGAAAGTCATTATTTTCATCTCCCCACCCTTTTATTGTCTATCCCAGGAACTGAAAAGATTATAGCAGAATTTATAACCACAATAAAAGAAGATTTTCACAGTATTTTCAAATTAAACATCTATATACAATAAGTTACACAATCAGAAAACCCAGTAGTTGTTTGACTTCTCCGATTTTCTTGTGCCTACCATACACAAAGATTACAGCATGTACAAGAATACAAGTAATGTGGCATTTGGGGGACTTCGTTCGGTATCATTTTTGTGATTTGGTTGAGAGGAAAGGTTCGCTGTCTACCTTCCAGGAATATTATGTAACACATTAGCTAGATAAAATTCAACACCAAGAACCTAAATTCAAGTCCATGGTATTTTGTTAATCATCTAGTGTCAAATTTTAACATAACAAAATCACGTTCAAATCTCGTGTGTATCACTTTCTTGACAAATAATAAATAAGTAGAACTTTATCTAATATTCATCAAGAAAGTTAATAAACACAAAATTTGAACGTGACATGGACACGAGAGGATTTATTCCCATTTTGTCACATTCACATATACACATATTTTTTTATTGCATGCTCTGTTTCTTAAGGACAACTAACTTTAATTACCATATGTACTGCATCCTAAAGCCCTTTTCTGTCCATGCCTATAGTTTGCAGTACATTTGTTTCAATCTCGCTGAAACAATTGAAACCAAAATCATGAATACCAAAGTCCTGGCAGTCCAACAACCAAGCACAATTATCCTCCCATATTGGCAAGCCCATGTTACTATTTGCATTCTCATCTTTAGGTGTATTGTCCCATAATGTGTCCATCAGAGGAGTTTCATCCAGCCACATGTTGTTAATTAGAGATACATCACTGCAAATGCTATCCACCAAAAGGGATTCTTCCCCAGAAGAATTTTCAGCTGGTGATGAGGTTGAATTCTCTTCTGAGTTGAGAACCCCATCATTTTGCTCAACCTGATGGATGTTAATGTTATTCACTTGTGACAAATGCTCTGCAGGGGATGAACTATCTTTAGATGAGACTTGTTTGTTAAGAGGTTCGTGAGTAATAGGATCAATACCCATCTTAAGGAGCTTTTTCTTGATGTGGGTGTTCCAGTGATTTTTAATTTCGTTGTCTGTCCTACCTGGTAACCTGGCAGCAATCTTGGACCACCTGAGATAGACAAACTTCAACAATCACTCATATATCAAACAAAACTTATTACCTCATAATTAAGTTACGTTGCAACATCTACGGATAAGCTTGATGCGAGGGTCTTTCTTAGTCCCTAAGGTAAGTATCGATATCAAATAAACCGTATAGATCGCTTAAAGTAAGATCTTCAATTGAATTAGTGCCATTTATCTCCTAAGTATATGTCATTATTCTTCTCCTCATCAAGCATCTCCAATTTAATCACTTTTGCATTGTACGAAAAGAACGATAGACAATTATAAACCATAAACTTATCTATAATCTATAACTATTATAAGAAAGATATCTCATTTTAGTCTATACTTTTCGATAGACATGTTTACTTTTATTAATTTTTATTAAGTAACTACTACAAAAATAACTTTTCACTCTCATTTTATTTTTCTTTCTCTCTTGTTTTATTTTATTGCTACTTTTAAAAATTATAAAGAAAAATAAAGTAGCTCTCTTTTTCTTGATATATAATAAGGCAAATATGAACGAGGACCATATTTTTATACGGTCGTTGTATGTATTATGCCGATAATAATAATAAACCTTCAATCAATATGCTTAAGTTTCCAGTTTAAACATGATTTCAAATTTAGGACCTTTTTGAACATTATATCGCGGTTTATACATGTAAGTGATGGCAATTACTTTAAACATGATTGAAGGAGAAACCAAGCTAAAGCACATGGTTCATTGCTAAACTGTAAATTAACTAGAAATTATTACATAGTCTATATATAATTAAGCGACTTAAACTAATTTTTATAAATCAAGTTGTTAATTCTTGTTGGTAAATTGAAAAATATGATTAAGAATCGCAGAGAGTTAACCGAAATCACATTGTCATAAACTATGTAAGAAATTATCGTGAACTAACACAAGGCAATGCTTGGAAGGCGAGCTAGTAAAAAATGCAAAACCTGTTGCCAAGACGGGCATGGAGGTCGATAACAAGCTGCTCTTCAGCCTGTGTGAGGAGGCCTCTCTTCAAGTCAGGCCTTAGATAATTAGTCCAACGAAGACGACAACTCTTACCACAACGCCGAAGCCCAGCAAGCTTGGGAACAGCTCGCCAACAGCACTGGCCATTGGTGAGAATGAAGTTTATGAGTTTTTTGTCTTCCTCAGCAGTCCATGGACCTTTCTTCACCCCAAGTTTGTCACAGCAGGGTTGCCTCCCCATACCACTTGCTACCAACCAATACAAACCTTCAAATTAACCAATGTAAAGTGACTGTCCCAAACACTAGCTTGCTGTGATCACTCAACTCCCACGCCCACCTTTATACAATAAAGCCCACTCCTTTTTAGGCCTAATTATTATTAGACTTAAATATGTTCCAATTCTTAATATATATATATATATATATATTCAATTTTTAATAAGTTTTTTTTTTTATTCTGATTATTTAATATATTAAAAGTTTTACTATTTCAGGTCTTTTTCATTAGTTAAGTTATGTCGTAGTAATATCTGACTATTTCTTTCAATTTATATCAACAATTAGAATAATATTACGTTATAACTTAATTAATGATAAGAATTTAGAACAAAATTTTTAATATATTTAGGACTCATGAAAAAAACTTATCATAATCTCAAAACATATATATTATTATTATTATTATTATTATTATTATTATTATTATATCAAATAAAAAATATGCATCCCAAACAACACTCAAATAGGTGGCAGAGAAAGAAAAACTGAGGGGGAATTTGGGGGCCCACCAGAAAGGTATGTGGGAACTAATATGGGATGTTCTGGTGTTTTTTTTCTCACTGCATAAAATGGGTGATGCTCAAGAATTGGTGACCCAAAGGCAGAGCTACATGTAAGCATCCTAAAAGGAAATAATGTGTAAAATGATTAATCTTTGTCAATTTTCCTTTATAAATCCACTGCCCTAATTGCACTCTTACTCAACCATTTCGTCATCACCACGTTTACGTGTCCTTATTAGAAGTAGATTATGATAGAGTAGGGATGATTGCTACAAGTATTTGGTCCGCATGTGCATCATAACCGTTTGGTGGGATGAAATTATAGCCATTGGCTAGATGTTGCTCGAGGGCGATTGATCTAATTAACGCCGTAAAATCATATATCGATCATCTATGCTGCGTGTGGAACAACTAGCTAGCTGCCCTTAGTTTTTGAAAATGTAAAATTTAATATAATGTGATTTTTATCTATTACGTACATTCTTGTTATTACGAAAAAGTTACTAAAAGAAGGTAATTATTTTCCTAATTTACTAAATAGAGTAAATTTTGAATTAATATCTAAATAAGGATAAAATGTAAAATGATTCTTAAGTAGTTATCTGTGCAAAAATCTTAACGCAGACGATGGTATATATATATATATATATATATATATATATAAATCTTTTAGCCTCATTGCGTGCGAAGGAGATCATATCCCAGTCAAATCTTTTATATGAAAAAACTAGACCTCGTGATGTATACATATCCTTCTGATGGATCTATCATGCGACTCTTTAATATAACAATTTATTACATGGCACCTTCAGCTTAGGTTAGGGGTACTTGCCAGCCTCAATTTTTTGTTTTTGACTTATATAGTTATATGTCATTTTACTGTGGAAACAACTACTCAGCTAGCAAGAGTTCTTTGTCAGATGCTTATTTAAAAGTGTTCCACAATAAAACGACAAATAACAGGCAAAAAAAAAACCTTTTGTTTTTTATTATATGTTGTTTTAATGTGGAAACAGTTATTCAACTAGATATTTAAAGAATTATTATAAAGGAAGAAAAAAAATTAGTCTCTCCTTTAATAGGTTTTTAGATACCTCCCTAATCCGGATTATGTGCAAGTACTGATTTTAATTGTCAAACTTGGTGCTCGTAAGACATTTTTATTTGTCAAAGTCGTCTGAATGTTTTGATCCAGGATAAATGGGAGAACGTAGTGTATCTCATTATCTTCCATAACAGTTACCCAAAATCATTATTACTTTGAGTAAGCAATGCAGACTTAAGATATAAAGTATATATTGCCTCAACAATAAATAGAAAAAAATGGCACATACCTACCTCTCATTTAGTTTTATCAATTTGAGAAAAACGATAAGAGACAAAATTTTATTGCAATGATTGAAGTGTCATTATGTTAATTTTATTTTTATTTGTCTATTTAAAAAAATAAAAATAAAAATCAATATCATCATTTCTATTAAATTATTTGGACTTTTTAAAATAATTTGTTGTAACTCTCTTATTTATGATAATAAATAGTATTATCTTAAATTTAAATAAATTAAAAAATAATTTCTTCTTCTATAAATAGATAAAAAGAAAAGAAGAAGTAATGTTTATGTATTATAAAGCTAAAAATTAGTTAATATATTAAAGTGTGTTTAATTTCTGTTTTTAAAATATTTTTCAGCGAAGGGATATATGCCTCGCTAATCTGTCGCAAACGTCATTTGCGATGGAATAGTGAGAGTAGTGAGAGAAATGCAACAAAAAACAAGACTTTTTAAACAACCGATCGAGCGGGTGGTGTTAAAGAAAGTGTACGTGTGCTGTTTATGATTGTTTTATTTTTATATGTATCGTCAGACCATAAATCATTGGAAGCAAGTAACTCAATCCAAGTATGCAAAGTGCTACGTGTCTAAACCCGTATTCAAATACTGTGATGACTTGCAAGGCACTATACTTAATTGCATCATTATCTTTATCTGTGATTTTCGGTGAACCATTAATTGCATACACTTCCCCGTAAGCAAGAAGGTAAAAAGGACTGCTAAACTCCAATGGCTGATAATTAAGTACTCAAAACGCATAGAAGATTTACATTTCAAGTGGGAAAACATAGGAGTCCTTAATTTCTAGGACGAGAAAGTGAGTTTAAATTATACTAATTAAGAAACAATTCCTGTAGAGAAATTCACAACTTTTCTTGCTATAGACTGGAATTAGTGTCTATTTGATAAAATATTAGAACTAATTAATTTTACCTCAATATATATTATATAATTATTTAAAATCAATATACAAAACTTTAAAACAAACAGACCCTTAAAATGGCCGAATATATAAGAATAGCTCTTGTTTTAAACAAAAAATGAAAAATATTGTATTTTAATTTTAAGTCTTTGACATGTAATGCAGTTTTAAAATTTTGTCAATTAAAGAACTCTTGGAACATGTTTAGGAAGTATAAAAAACGAAACATAATTTTTAAAAAAATTGAAAAACTATATTTAAAAAAAAATCAAGTACGATCCTTAATTAAGATACAAATTCAAAATTACACAAATTTAAGCTATCTAGAAAACACATATCCATAATCACAACTATACACACGTTTTTTTTAAGAAAAAAACTAAAATTTCACTTAACTAGCAAATATATTTCTTTATTTGACGGGTATTTTCCTTTATGCGTAAATATAAGACTATAAATTAAAAATGCTTTAAAAATATTTAAAATTATAAAAAAATATATATGCATGACTAATTTAAGTAAGATTTGAAAATAGAAATCAAACATAATTAAAATTATGAAAAATATGTACAGTTAAAGATACTATTGGTTGTATATGTTGACCATTTTGAAAGAGACAACGAGTGCATTGTGAAAATTACTTCAATCAGTGAGTACCTGTTGTTTGTTGTTATGAAAGTTAGCTACGAACTACGAAGACGTAGGGAGGGTGATAGTACGAAGCAATTTAAAATAATCATACTATCATAGGGTGGCATTGCTTGAAAGTTGAAGCTGTCTGCACAGCACCCATCATTATACAGCGGTTGCGAGTTCATTGTCACTTCATTTTCGTAGAAAAGAAAGTAACAAAATGAAAATAAAGTAACATTTAAAGATTTTTAAATTTTTAGAATTAAATTAAGTTATAGAATTAGAAAGCAAGGATAAATTTATTATTTATCTTTAATTTAAATATATTAAATTTATAAATTAATTTAGTTCAAACTAAAAACAAATATTATATCACTAATTTCTCACCCTTTAAAAGAGTCAATTCAACAGTATTTTTTTTTTGTAAAAACACTTTGAAGCCTTATTTAAAAATAAATTTAATAACTATCTAATGAGAGAATAATGATTAACGTAACTGTCTTATTAGTATCATATATAATAGTAAATCTGTAATTGATTAATGTATTTGAGAAAGTAATAACACAATCAGAGAATAATTTGGTCTCGTCACTGTCTCACTGAAACAAACATTGCACAAAATATATTAATCATATGGCCTTTATTGTCGTTGAATACCGATCGACAAGACTAATTAATCAAACAAAAGATAATTTTAAGTGCTACTAACTTTTTTAGCTTCTTGGTGCAACGTCAACTAGTCTTGTGCACGCTTGAGAAGGAGAAGGGCTTTCATTTTCTTTTCAAAACATTGGACACAGATAGAATTCAATTGGACTTCGGATCAAAAGGGCCAAACTTTCAACGGCGTAATCTTTGGTGCAACGACGTGACAAGGGCACTTACAAGATATATATATACTTTATTTATTATGCGTGAGGTCCGTGACACTAGGAACGTCGAAGCTAAAGTATGTAGGGATGGAAAAAAACAATCTGCACCCATGGGTACATCAAGATAAAATTTATCATGAATAGATGATCAATAATTTAAATAAATATATTAATGGGTATGAATATTTTTTTTTACTCACTCGCTAATGAGTAGAATGCGAGGATCATAATACTCGTGTTCGTGAATACTCATTATTCATGAAGTTACGAAAGTATTCTCGTGTCTGTATATATATTTTTGGATATTTATTTAATTTCTAATACATAAAAAGATTTATAAAGTTTTAATGATAATAAATAATGAATGATATATTATCAGATTTATTGTACTGATGTTAATTATTTGATTATTTGATATTTTAAATTTATGAAGATTAATATAATTGAAAAGATTATTTGAAAAATTTTAAAAATTGATATTATTCAAGATGATATGGAATTAAAAAAATTTATTTCTATTTATCTTTTATTAGATTTTATGTAAGGAGATTAGAAGATTGATCTTGTCAAGATATTTGCTTTAAGATTGTATTACATAATAAGATAAAATATTTTTTAAGATTGCATTCAAAAATAGGATAGAATATTTTTAAAATTGCACTGCATAATATAATATAATATAATTAAGATTGCATTGGATAATATGATAGAATATCTTTATCAGCATTCAAAAATTAGTTAAAATCATATCTTTAAATTAGTATAAATAGAAACATATTTTGGTGTTAAGAGTATGATTCTTCAATTCTCCATTAGGATTTAAAAATACATATTTGCTTAAGGAATAGAAGCTTAGAGGTAACAATTTTATTGTATTTTTCTTCTTGACTTTGGAAGAGGTCGCAACAGGGAAACTAGGATACCAGTTCTGTCTCTGTTCTTGGTGAATTGAAACGTGCGACTTTTGGCTGGAAAACTAGGATAACAGTCTGGCTGGGAAACAAGGATATCAGTCTATCTCTATTCTTAGTGAATTGAGACTAGAGTTTTTACTGGGAAACAAGGATACCAGTTGGAATAATTGTTGTGTAAGGGTAGACTAGCAAACTAGGATACTAGGAACTCTTGTACATAAAATTATCATAGTGAAATTGTCCATTGGATTATTTATCCAATTTGGACGTCGTGTTTTTTTACTCAATTAGGTTTTCCACGTTAAAATTGATAGTGTCTTTTTTATCTCTTATCTCCATATTATTGCTTTTAGTTTGATTTTAAATTGTAAATTATTTTATAAAACTCAATTCACCCCCTTTTTGAGTTCATCTGGGACCAACATATATAGAGTAGAAATAAATGTTATTGAAGATAAATGTCTATGTTCAAGATCTAATTCATTACGTATATATGATATTATTGAACTGACTCAATTGAGAATTTCTAATAATTAATATTAAATTGATATGTCAATAAGAATTTCTCAAGAAATATAATAGTTTTCTTTAACATGATATTATTATAGTAATTAACAAGTTATTTGTTATATTTTAATTTTGGACACCTAATGTCTTATGCCACTAGTTGAATGAATATTGAATATGATTAAATACTTGTAGAATTAATTATTAATCAAGAAGAAATTCATCAATGCAAGGTAATAAGTTTGAGCTCTATAATAGAATTAAGACATCGATCAGGACATTGAATGAAATAAGAAAATAGTTAGTTTCCTAAGTCATTCATTGATTAAATATAATGTATTAACTTATTAAAGTTTGATAATAATACTATAATGTAGAGTTAATATTCAGTTGTAAATGATGGAAGAAAATATTACATTATTATTCTATTGGTTTTTGAAGATAAAATATGTTAATTTATGCTATCCAGACTTTAAGGAGTGATACCTTGTTTAGTAAATTAATTATGATTAATTACTACCGACTTTGTATTGAACTTACGGGATCACACAAACGAGTGTTCCAATTTTTGCAAAAGAAAATAACTTATTTCATAATTAAATTAGAGAATTTAATTTAATCAAATAAATATTTTAGTGAAATATTATTATATTATTTGCTGACACCAAGAATATAATTAATATAAACAAATAGTATTATTTTATAAATGTGAAAGTTGTCCATAAAATAAAAATAAAATTATATTGCTACATGTTAGGATCAGATCATTGAGTACTTATTGTAATTAGTTATGTGATTATTTGAGAATTATTTTTGTCTTATGTTAACTCCTTGGCAAGTGCATCAATTCGTCCAAGCATTAATAAAACGGTAAATCCAATATCAAGTTCATAAGGACTTTGATTGTATTTGGAGTTTGTATATTTTTTATTTTAAGTGATTAATGAACTAAATTCGATATTTGTCAAGCAATGATGCATAAATGTAAACCCAACCTAAATTAAAATACAAAGCAAGACATATGCAAGAGAGAGAACACAAATACTTGAAGAGGTAATTTGTGTCATGATGCAGAATTACGAAACGTGTTGGGGGCTTAGCATACCGAAATTACTATTGATGCAACATTAAAGATTTTTCACCATTTAACATTATTCCAATTATTACATTCATCTACTAACTTACTCTAACCATGATTTCTCATGCGTAATAGCCTAAATTGTCTAATTTCACTCCTAATTCCTTAAGAGTTACATCAAATAATTTGCTTTAAAAATAAAGATGCACAATTCAGGCTAAATAATATCATTCTATCATAGAAATGGATTACCTAGATGTTCTTTTCAAGTTCTTAGGGTACAAACATTTTCCAATGAATAAACCTTATAACATACATGTGCATGAGTGATCAAACAATAAACAAGACAATAAATTTAGAAAAGAAACAATAATATCAAAATAACATTAAATGGATAGTGAAAATCATTACATCAAGAGTGTTTGATTGTTGAACTCTCATTGTCATGAGAGACTTACAAATACATAAGAAAACAAGATAAATGGAAGGAATGATGCTCCATATGAGTGGGTTGCTCTCCACCTTCATTCCCTAGCTTTATTCTTTGATAAAAAAAGGTAATTGCACACTGCTCCCACTCTTTTTATCTTCAAAACACTGCACATTCATGTGTTTTCAACATTGAGTGTATGTTAAGCCGACATGTGCGCGTTGAGCGCACATGTAAAGTCCAACTAACTTAAGTGAGCACACGATAAGCATGCCTGCACGTGACAACTAGCTTCCAAGTTGGCTTCTCGCATTGAGCCGATGTTGTCGCACTGAGCGTGCTGCTTCACTTCTTCAACCATCTTTCAAGTCTCCTCCTGTGTCACTTTCTACAAAAAAATTTAACCAAAACACTGTAAATTAACTAACTTTAGCATCCACTAGATAAAAATTTAGAAGAAACTATATTTCAAACTTTTTAACTCAAAAGAAGCGTTAAAATAGAGGAAAGTAGATAATTGTTATGTGATTTAAATATACAAATTACTTATGCATATCAATTATCATCTTATATCAAGAAGCTTTTTAGGATAAAAATATGTGAGATAACTTTTATTTTCAGATAAAGAGATATGGAATTATTTTAAATAAAATATCTCTTATTTGATAAAAGCCCAAATTCATATCTCTTTAACATTATAGATAGACATGTGAGCAAAGTGTACCAGATACAAACTAGAAAAGTTCAAGCCTAATTTTAAACCTAGAAAATAGAAAGAAGGTTTTCTATTTAAAGTTTTACTCATCAAAGAGTTAATAACAAATACACCTAGAGTCTTTACACTATTGAAGAAATTTTTTAATTTTTATAAGAACACACATTTAAATACACAAATCTATTTTTCCTTATTTATTATTATTGTATATTTTAAATACAAAATATATCCTAATTTTTAACTGCAAGCATTAAGAATACTTCTATGTAACAATTAGGTGTTAGAAAGATAGATGTTTGGAACAACAAATTGCAAAGAAAATTGAGCCATCAAATTATAAGTCAGAACTTCCTGTCTTGCTCGATAAAGAGTTTGACATCTTATGTTAGTGGAAGACTAATGGATTAAAATACCTAATCTTACAAATGGTTGCAAGTGATTTTCCAGGCATTCCCTATCTCAATTGTTTCCGAGATTCATTTAGTATTGGTGGTCGAATTCTTGCTCCACATCTTATGTAGTAGATTACAACATCCAAATGTTTTAGAGGCATTGATGTGTGTTTAAAATTGGTTAAGGAATGACACATAAGCTAATTAAATTAACACTTTAAATAACATTTATATTCATATTGATTAATTGTTACAAATTTTTAATGAATTTTTTTCAAGCTCCTTAAAAATGAAGATGGACAAAGTGAAACTAAATACAATTAAAGAAGAACCGGTTGATGAAGATGTTAGTGCTTAGTAGTTTTTTTAATATTTTATTCTATTTCTAACTATCATTAAATTATTTGGATAAATTTCTCGATAAACACCTTGAAAAGTTGTTTTTAGCTTCTTTCTAAACTTCTCCATAATTTCAGCTTCTCTTAAAGTTGTTTTCTAACCTTTTTTTTTACAAGGGGATGTTTTCTATATCTATTCATAAGCTAATTATAGCTTGAGGGAGAAATTTATTGCATTTATCTTTCTTATTTTCTTTTCTTCTCTTTTTGATATTTATGAATGAAAAAAAAAATCTTTTCAGAGTCAAAATCTTGTTATTTTGCTCTAATAGATTCTTACAGAAAAAAAATTTTAAACATAAATTATACAATCTAATCTGTCATAAGAAAATTATACAATCTAACGTGTCATAGAAAATTAAAGGACCATTCATCGAGAGCCATTGTGGCTGTGAATCCATGAACAGAAACTGCATTCATGAGAAGTAGACTGGTGTGTTTCAAAGAAACAGCCCCGAAGACAAGAAACAAAAAAGATTGTGGGTGGATTGAATGGTCCAGCCCATTGTGAAAAACCCAATAGAAAAACTTCAAAAAAAAAAAAAAGGAAACACAAGGGCAGGGTCGAACATATTGAATTACAGAGTTACCCTTTGAGACATTCCAAATTCTAGAGGATAATGCAAATTTGATTGCGAAAGGAGGAAGTTGGAAGATTGAGAGGTTATCGAGTGCCCCCTGCAGGTTGAATCTCAATGGCCACGCTTAGCTTTGGAATCGGCACGACAAGTCTGAGTGCTGCCGCTGGTTATCGTACAAGAAGCAACTGGAAATGGCGCAGACCCACAATTGTGTGTATTGGATGGGTAACTAAACTAAACTAAACTGCTTGTCTTATGATGTTGTCTTGCAACTTGCAACTTTGTGTTTGAAAATATGTTGTGCGAAGGAAGGACCCGGAAGGCGTGCTTGGGGCACCCCAAACCGGGCACCTCGCCAGGTTTGAGTTGAAGAGGCGCCTCGAGAGAGACGCAGATGCCCGCGAAGCCTTCCAACGTCAAGTCCGTGAAGAGAAAGAACGCCGTCAAGCCCTTCGACAAGTATTCATTCATTTCTCTCTCAACTCCTAAGTCTTAACCCTTTCTCCTTTTCTTCTTCTTTTAGAAACAAAAATTATTCATTCCTTTCATTTACTTTAGTCTCGTGATGTTCCCGATACTCCGCAAGACCTCATCGAATACTTCCTCGACACTGAAGCTCAGGAGATTGAGTTTGAGATTGCAAGAATGAGACCGCGGTAATTCCTACTTTTCAACCTCTGCTTCCTTCTAATTTAACTCAGCTCACTGTCATATGTCTGATCGAATTGACTCTCTGCAGATTGAATGAGGAATTCTTTGCACAACTCAAATTCGAGTTAGGAGAGCTTCGTTTCGCTGTTAACAAAACACAGGTTCCTAGTTTTGTTTCGTTTCGTTTCGGATCCTTATATTTTAGTTCAACAAAACATTCTAGAGTCTGGTAATTTTACACTGATTGTTTCTGCAGCACATGGAGGATAGACAGATTGAGCTGGAGGCTCTAGAGAAAGCCATACAAGAAGGAATAGGTTTGTTAGTAATAATAATAATAATAAATAAATAAATAAAACAATGTAGGAATATAAGCTCACACCTTGCTCCTATCTTCTAATACAGAAGCCTATGATAAGATGCAAGGTCAACTCGTAAAAGCGAGGGCAAACCTAACCAAAATCTTGACATCAAAGGATGTCAAAGCAACTGTATGTCATGTTCACTGCTCTTTTTTTCTTTTTTTTTTTTAAGTTTGTTGGTCTTATTTTAAGCTATGCTCACTCTAATTTCTCTTCAATGCAGTTGCTGGAGATGGTTGAAAAGAATGAAATTAATGGATCTTTGTTGGCACTTCTAGATGAAAACATAGCAAGTGCACAAAAGGGCAACCAGGTTGGTAATAGCAATTGGAAATGTGTTTTCCATGTGTTAATAGAACCTGTGACTGTGAGTGGAATTGCCAATATTGAGGCAAAATAATCCTCGTATTACTCAGTTGTAACCAATAAGTCAACCCTTCGTAGATCCTGTTTGATCAAAACTTTTCTATTATTAGCACTTACACAATAAGAAAATAAAAAAAGTAAAATGAATTAAGTATTCCTCATAAGTTAAAATCAACTTTTAGATAAACTAAATAAAAAAAAACCTACAAATTAACTAATGTGTAAGTTAGCTTTAATTTATGAGATAAACTTATTTTTAGTTTTATCTTTTTTTTTCCCTTATAAATTATTTATTGAGATATTTATCCAAACAGAACCTTAGAACATCTTCATGCCACAAGACTAGAAAAACAAAAGCTCTCAACTAGCACATGTCTATTAATTGAATTAGGATTGTAGGAACATGATTTATTGTTGAATAATGAACCATACAATTAAACCTGTGGTGTGTAAGCGATGTTCACAATAGTGCTTGTATTCTGCCTCATGACACAATAGTGCTTGTATTCTGCCTCATGACAAGTTTTACAAGTTATTCTCCTTTTTGCAGAAACAGGCTGCAGAATACATGGAGAAGGTCCGCGGGGCTGTTCTTAGGTACATTACAGTTTAGTGCATATAGTAGGTTTCTGCCCACCTTACTATTAATATTCTTGAAAATTGTGCTGTTGATCAAATAAACAATACTAAAGAACCGGGATGTTGTGGTAACAGATTTCTCCACTGTAACATCAGAAATAACAGATTGTACATTTTGAAATACGACTTGTGCATCTTTTGTTGAAACTTCGATGAAAATTGATTTTAAAATCGTAATATACAGCACAGTTCCTGTTGGGAACTGTGTAGCTTGATTCTGCACAAGCTTGAAGGATGGATGAACCAAGTGTACTTGGTGTCAGTAAAATGGGTTTAAATTGGCAACCTACAATCAGTTACGATATGCAATTTTATCATTAACCTCTAGGAGTACAATTTAGTCGTTAAAAATGTCAACCTATGCTTTAATTTCCGAATGTCCACATTTAACATAAATTAGTCATTGAATGCGATTCCGTAATAAACTGAGTCAATGTTAGTAAGACGAAATGAAAAATCCTGATATAAATCATTTAAGTTTAACTATTTAAGTATACATATGTAATATTATTTGCCAACTACATTAATTATCTATCTCACTGACATCTCAAGAACGCAGTGTTCTTTCATTTTACTTTTTATTTTTTCATGGGTTTTAACTTTTAAAACCAGCATTAAAACGGTTAAAAGTAAAGAACTCCTTCGTAAACCTATTGCTTAAATAAAAGAACATGTTTTCCAAATAGAAATAATTGACGAAGGAATTGTTTATATTGATGTGTCCTGTTATATTGCCATTGGAGCTCGTGTTGTATTTACCGATTTGAAGAGATTGAATTTTGAAGTATATGAATGAATTTATGTGTGTGTTTGTGTATGTTGATCTAAAATTATTGTAAATTATTTAGCGTTTCATTCTTATGCATTGAGATTAATGCAATATAGTTTAAAAATATATAAAACTAAGAATAAGTTGGTTATATTTTTCTTGTTAATCGGGCTGTTCAAGAATTGATAAAAAAAAATGAACGAATCATTAACCCAAGAAAAACTACATCTATTTATTTATTTATTCAATTTAGTTTGGTTCTCAATTCTTTATTTCAGTTTTAAAAAAATAATCTTTATTTCATTTTGTATATTTTTTTCACTGTATTCAACAAAACAAGAAAATATATTTCTTACCAAACAACTTAAATAATTATATCATTTTATACTCTCTCTCTCTCTATTCTTTTTAGTTTTTAAAAATAAAAAACTAAACATAGCCTTGATTTGTTACATTTGATAAAGAGCTTTGCTCAGTGTTAAAAAAAATGTACAAAATAATAAGGAATCCAATGTGACTTTATTGTATTACATAAATAATAAGTTAAAAATTGAAAAACAAGCTACAAAATTGACGAAAGTCAAGTTGAGTACTTTCATAATATTTTTTTGTAAAAATTAGTCTTATACTATTTAGGAATGTTCGTTTCATGAAATCTTCAAGTATGTTATTTTTCAAGAATATAATATGGAGATATCATTCTTGATATTTTAAAATAAATGTTTATTTATATTTTCATATTTCTGAAAATATCTTTAAAAATTTAAAATAATTACATAAAAATACATAAAAAGAAAAATAAATTAATGATATTTTAACACATAATTCTCCTTATTCTCATGGGAATATCTCATTCCCTTCCATCCAAAAACAAAAGTGTAGGAAAGTGTGATAAAAAAATAAAAATTATTAAAAATTAATATACCAAAAATAATTTTTTAAAACTTATAACAAATATAAAAATAATTTATTATTTTTTCTAGACAGACTAACTGATTGGATAACAAATATATTTTTTTTTCTCATAAATTTGTTATTTTTCCTTTTTCGTTAAACCTAGAAGAATTAAATTGGTATGTAGTATTCCTATGTCACATTTCTCGGAATGAATTATTATTCGTTGAATCACTCTTAGAATTTGATTTTTATTCTATTACACATTGTTTTGTCAAATCTTTTTATATTCCTTCTTTTTATCTCTCCTTTGTTTTCATTCCATTTCAGAGCCTTACAGTGTCTTAAATAAACATTAGTAACACTATTATTGCGCGCCACATAATTGAGTGAGACCCAAATTAAAAAAGTATTTTGGACTTCCAACCCCCTTTATATGCGAGCTAGAAATGAAGTTGGCCACATAACATAATACACGACTATCGGAAAACCTGCATCATTAATTGTTTGTTGTTAGACATGGCAACTACTACACTCATGAAGCTTGCTTTCCTGGTTCTCATGAACCTTGTCATCTGCATGGCCGACAGTACCGCACAATCTTCTATCACCAGAAAACCCAATCCTGACCCAGCAGAGTTCGTGAAGTCCTCGTGCAGGGCAACACGATACCCTGTTCTATGCGTCCAATCTCTGTTGGCCTACGCAAGCGTGATTCGCCGAAGCGACCGACAACTAGCCACGACCGCTCTGTCGGTAAGCATATCAAGGACCCGATCCTCCGCATCGTTCGTGAAGAAGATGTTAAAAGCGAGAGGCATGAAGCCTAGAGAATACAGAGCGGTGCAAGACTGCGTGGAGAACATTGGTGACAGCGTGGACCGTCTCAGGCAATCGGTTACGGAGTTGGGGCGGACGGGCGCCGAGGACTTCGTATGGCACATCAGCAACGTCCAGACTTGGGTCAGCGCTGCCCTCACCGACGACAGCACTTGTCTTGACGGCTTCGCTGGTTCCGCCATGAACGGAAACGTAAAGGCTGCTATAAAGGACAGGGTTGTCCATGTTGCTCAGGTAACAAGCAACGCTCTCGCGTTGGTTAACCGCTTTGCCTCAAGACACCCAAGTGCTACTCAAACTCCTTAACTCCTCATTTCTAAGATCCTGTTCCAAGTACTACTCACAGTTATTATTAAACATGCCACCTCTGTTTGCTGTGTCATAAGGACTAGTTCCTTCTTCTGTTAGACCCAGCATGCGTTTGTGTCTTTTTAAATTTCTTCTCTACCTCCTCTTGGAAAATATTACCTACCCTCTACCCTCTGGTCTATGCTACAAAGTCTTTGGTCTTTGGAAATGAGTATTGAGTACGTTTTTGTAATATAGGGGTTTTGTATATATGGTGCATCTAAGAAGTTCTTATTGAAGAAATGAATTCCCTATTGTCTTGTTTAATTTTTGGCTGGGAGTAGACAGATGGCAACTCTAAGAGAGAAATAAATGTCAACTGTCAAGGGTTGGATCACCTTACCATATATATGAAAAAATATCCATGAAAAAATAAATTTTTAAATAAATTTCAGTATATTTTCATATATTAGTCTTTAATATTTGATCAAGAAATATTTTGAATTAAAAGTAAAAATAAGAGTAATATGTATTTGTTATCATGTAATATGTATTATCACATGATAATAAAACTTGAACTTAAAATTTTAATTTATCTTAAAATAATTCAACTCTAATATCACTCAAATTAACACATATAACTTAAGGTTTACGTAAAGTAGTTTAATCTTCTGATTCTTTTAGATGATATTTTTGCTGTACTAATTAATCCGGAATTAGGAGGACCTTGAAATCGAAGATAAATATGTTGATAAAGCATGCAACAACAAGGATTCCAGTGCTATTTTTGTAGTTGTCCATTATTCCTTTCTTCAAGAACAGTTTCTTCTTCTTTTGTTATTTCATTTTGCTTTTCGTCCTGTCCGTACTTTATAGCAGACAATCTTGGATTTTCTTAACTCGCACTAGACCAGATCTGCTTGAAATTGAGATCCTACTCCACAATTCTCGATACTCAATCTTAACATAAGCGACAATTATCACTTTTTCTTTAAAATGAAATATTTTTAATATAAATTAAAAACTAATTCTTATATCACTGAAATTAATTTAAAAAACTTATCTCCTCGATATTTCAGTAATTTCTATCTTTAACAGTTGGATAAATAAAATTTTTAATATTTTTTAAGATATTATTTAAAATAAAATTATTTAAAATATTAATTTTTAATTTTTATATTTTCTTCTATTTTTATTTTTAATATATTTATCAAATTTAATTATTTTTTAAAATAAATTTTAATTTTATTATTCTATATTTTATATTTTCAATTAATTCAATAAACTAATTTTATTGAATATTTATAATTTAATAAATTAACTTTTAACTATCAACTTATAGTTTTCAACTACCAACTAATTTTTAATCTTTTTAACTATTTTTTATATTTTACATTTAACTTTCAACTAATTTTGTGAAAGATATTCTTTCCTATTTTTGTAAGCCTAAAAATTAAATTTCTCACATCATATTTAAAAGAAGTATTTAACTTATCAGTTATATCCAGTATATTACTAATATTTATTACATTTCTGGAGCCTAATTTTCCGGGTCCACCTTAATATTTGTTATGATTCGGGATTTGTTGTTATCCATTATAGGTGGATGTTGGATAATCATGAAGATTTAAAACCCCTTATGCTTCGATTTAAGTGCCTCGGTGATTATGGGGTTAGTTAGTTACAAAATTATTTTATTAACCACTATTTTCGGTGCATGGGCGAAAGACTGACAAAATTTCAAACTTTGAAAGCAAAAGGAAAGGATGAGTTCCGTCTGAATTTGGAATTTTATCTGCAAAAGATAAAGTCAGATGAGTAGGATAAGTATGAACTACTGGAGTTGCTTAACTATGTTAAAATCGAGCTTAACTGCCTAGAAACTAATGAACACAACACGGTGCACCTCCAATGATACTGAAAGTAATCAATGAGCAATGGCACAGCTAGTGAATATTTTATACTTTTCCTTTTGAAAGGGATAAAAGGATAAAAGAAAAGAAAATAATATACTATTAACCCTCATCTTATTTATAAAAAATAATTATCTAATTCATCAAAAATAATAAAAATAATTTAATTAATTAATTTATAAAAATTTTAATCTATTTTAAAAACGATCTAAGATATAATTATATTTAACAAAAAACTAATTTTAATCAATAAATATACCTTATTTTATTTATAATTTAATAAATACACTTACTTTTATGAAGAGAAAAAAAAAACCATTGATATACCTTATAGTCAATTTTATGAAAAATATTAAATTTAACAATAAAATAATTATATATTTCTTATAATTAGGATCAAGAAAATATTATCATTTAGGATATATATATATATATATATATATATATATATGTGGTTGATATAGTGTTAAAATAACTAGCACAAAAGTTAAGAATTTTAATTATATGACAGTAAGTACATTTTAATTAAAATTGTTTAAAAGAACACGTATTCCATTCACCTTTGCTAGGGGACCCAACATACTTTGGCAAACGACCCTTTTCCTTTCTGGTCTACATCTTTTCAATAACTATTGACTGGACATACAGGGGCATAGTAAAGCTCAATTGAAAAGGATATTTCCAACTTTTAATGAATGAATATTATAAAATGATTCCATTTCACATTGGTATTTGGTATGAAACTTCCTGTGGATTTGTGAAACGAAACAAACCAACAACTATCAGCAGCACCCATTTCTTTTGGTAATAAGTATGCTACTTTAAAAAGTTTAAAGGATTTAAAAATAACAATTATTTTTAAAAAGTTCATTGGGAATTTTTATTCTTTGATAAATGTTACTAAGATAGCTAAGAGGACCAAAAAAATAATTAAAAAATATAAAAAAAAATGCATGACTACAAAAATGTCTGATTAAATTAGAATTATGTACTTAGAATTAACTCATGTAAAACTATTCACGCAAGTTGTCTCAAGTAAACGATATATCTGGCCTTCATAAAATGCTGTACTCTTGCCTCATCATGAATGACATTTTGACAGCAGATTCTGAATGACTCGAGGAATAAAACGTACAAAGAATTGAAAATGAAACAAACAAACAAGATACTTAAATTTTTCTAAGCATTGAAAATAATTATTTTCAGTTTAAGAAAAGAATTAAATATGATAATGATGCAAATTTAAATGATGAAAAAAATTGGAATATGATAAGATTTTGAGATAATAAGTCATTCGAGTGAGACAGCATTCAGATGACCAAAGTGAGAGTGGTAGAAAATTACGTACTGTTAGAATACTGAATATTAAAGTTGAGCAAAAATTTCCTACCAATCCTTCAGCTTCTTTATAGAAAATATTGAATAAAAAATTATGTGAACACATTTTCTTGAAATACAAAACGCATTAATATTTATCATATGATTAATAAGAAGATAGATACAAACATTATAAAGGATAGGATAAGAGGATTTAGAATTATTAACCTTAAAAACTACGCACTTCACATTAGCCCATCGATTTTAATTTTTTTTTAAAAAAAGTCACGTCCCCACAATAAGCCAATGAATTCTAAAAATGGACTTGCATCTGATACTTAAATGAATTCACTAAAACAAAACGAAGATAGAAACAACTCAAAATTTCCCAACTTTTTTCTCAGTCAAATCTAGTTTTAATATCAAAATAGTCACAGACACATCATTATCGATTGCTTGATTGCTTCTTCACGCGAACTGCCACCTGCCACAAATTTACCTCATCTGGACAATTCCAGCACTGACCAGCTTTTGGATCTTGTTCATCACCATTGGATTCTTCGTGTGTTCCTGTGCAGCCTTGGGATTTTCCTGGAAATCAATTAATACCTGCATAGACAGTACCCCAACTTCAGTAACCACCTTTCATTCTTTTTTCTCCTCCACAATACACACCAGCATTCAATCAAAAAGGAAACCAACCTGTCTCATAACAGGGTCTTGAAGGATGTTCTGAATTTCTGGATCCTGCATTGCCTTGGCCTGCAAGAATACAGAATTTAAAAATTAACATAATTTCTAACTGCAAAGATTTAAACAGTGAAGACTACAAAGTACAACATTATGCCATACCTGTCTCTCCTTCAATTCGTCAGGACTTAAGTCTCCACGGCTAGCCTTGTTAATTTGTTGTATGCATCTGATATGGATAATAGATTATTAGTCACACATAATTGCAGTCAATATAAGAACCAAAATATTAAGCACATAATCCAGATATGTAGACCAATATACATACGTTCTAATGCCGTCAAGCAACTCCTGGTTGTTAGAGTCATATTTCAACCCCTCCCTATATGTCTCCAAAGCCTTGTCGTATTCCTTCATGAAATACTGGACTGCACCTTTCCGGGTATAACCCTTTACAAAGGTTGGATCAAGTTCAATGCACTTCTCTGCATCCTTTAAACCTTCAGGCATTGCCCCCAATTTAGTGTAGCATGCTGCTCTGTTACTATAAGCCTGAAAGCATTGGAGTATTTAAACAGATTAGGAATAGCATTTGCCATTAAACACAAGTATTTCTCACCTCTATTTAAAAAGTATTATTACCCTAGGATCTTTTGGATTTCTTCGTATAGACTCTGTGTAATGCTTCACAGCCTCAGGATAGTTCTGCTGCTTGAAGAATTCATTTCCTGCATATCAACATTTAGTTATACTACGTAATAAGAAAATGACAAGAGTCATAAGTTACATAGTTATAGTAGTTCTTTCACGAAAAAACATACAATTGATTGGTGAAAATGAATGAAGAAACTAGAAAGTCAACTAAAACACATTATACCTTTTTCTCTCTCCTCATCAGCCAAATTAGGATCAAAATATTCTTGCTGTTCTAGTTCTTTCTTCGCCTTTTCAGCTTCATTAAGTTTCTTCAAAGTGTCAGGGTTGCGGTGCTCAGTGAGTGCTTTCTGATAAGTCTCAATGGCAGGCTCATAATCCTTCGAGCACTTCGCCATTTTCACCAAGGCATTTCCTTTCCTTGTTAAAGCTCTTGCTATCATCTTAAAATCCGATCTTAGTTCTCTTCCTCTTTCAACAGCCTTGTCACAATCTTGTATGCATTCCTCATACTGAAAAAAATATTAAAACAGGAATTTTTGTAATGCAAAATTCAGGGGAAAGTCACTTTAGCTAACTAAAACATAGCTCCTCCTTTTTTTTCAAACAGCTTCTTTGTCTTGTGTATCTAATAGATGCTATAAAAATCCAAGACCCTACGTAAATATTCACTGAGGCACAATAATGAGAACCATGGACAAATTTGACCAAATTCCCCATCCAGCACACGAGCTTCAGCAACAAAAGTGGGATATTGTTAATGGCATCTTCAGAGTGAAAGTTAACTTAACCTTTATCACTCTTTTTCCTCTAAACATGGCCCAATAAAAATCTAATATATCATACTAAAGATGGCATAGTAAAAATCTAATATAGAATTAGACACAAACAGTGTGGAGGTGCTCAACAGTTGAGTACAACAAAACATCTTGCAAATGTAGGTATAACTGTACAAGATCTCAAAATCCCAGTGATCTTGAAATTGTATGGTAAATTTGTTAAATACTTGACTAGTATTACATACTTGACTAGGATATTGGATGCCCACGGCTTCATGAGACAGCTTTACCCAAAGACAAAGATGTATGCAAGAGCTTATACAAATCATTAATTAACTAAGCACTTCCTAGAGGAAGTGTTCTGCTACCTTATTTCAACAAGACCAACTGTAGAGCTCATCAAAATTTAAGTCATGTGATATACTCTTAATAAATACTCAAGTCACTTACCAAAACATATCTCAAAAACTACAATAATTCAAAGTAATCCAATCTTCCCATGATCAGGGTTCTCTGCAGTTGATTCAACTGTGTGAATCCCAATCATTAAAAAGGATTTACACATTAAAATATAAAAGGAACAACAACAAAAGCATTATCGCACTGGCTCAGCTCCCATATAACGAGTCATAACTTAAGTCAATTTATATTTTCGGTTCCTTATATAGATTTATTTTTAATTTGGTCCCAATATAATTGGAAAATGCTCCTATCAAATAACATAACACATTTCAACCAATAACAACTTCATTAAATGCACTATTATGACTAAGCAGTCGAACTATATTCAAATAAAGCACCAAACACTTGTCCAACCTAAACTACATTAAGCTAGAGAAGTGCACAATGACCATCCAAATATAAATGAATATAAATTCAGTATAAACATTAGGCTAATAAATAAAACAAAGCATACCTTTCCCATTTCCAAGTAGACAGCAGCGCGGTTAGTGAGATACGAAATATCCTCATCATCCAACTCCAAAGCCTTGGTGTAATGTTGAATCGCGGTATCAAAATCCTTCTTCTTATACGCTGCATTGCCCGCTTCCTTTTCCTTCAGAGCCTCAGCCTTCTTCTGCTTTGCGTCCTTCTCCTCCGCCGTCAATTCCATGGGCTCGGGCTCGGGCTCGGGTTCAGGTTCGGGCTGCTTTGCAGGCTCGGCTTCCGCAGCTCTCTTCCTCTCAGACGCCGCCGCAGAGGGAGACGGAGAATCCGGCATATCGGTGTCTGCCCCCGTGGGAGGGGTTTGAATCTTGACGTTGAGCAAAACCCCTAGGGCCTGCATGATTCTCTGGTCCTTCAAGTGCAAGTTGAGGTTATTAGGATCTCTCTGGATATCCTTCATCATCTTCACGAAATCTGGCTGTTGAAGGTAAGGCCTAGTGGTGGGGTCCGCGGTGAGACGGGCCCACATCTCAGGCCCAGAGAAAGCATCACCGAAGGGGTTAGCGGCCGAGGGACGAGGCCTGGAGGCCGCGGCCAGGGCCTTCTGCGCATCCGCTAAACCAGACTTAAGGGGCTCGTTGTGAGGGTCGATTTCGAGACCCTTTTTGTAAGCCGAAATAGCATCATCATATTGGGAAAGACCAAGATGAGCGGCACCGAGACGGCTGTAGCCCTTGGACCAATCGGGCTTTAGTTCAACTGTCTTTTTGGCATCCGCTAATGCATCTGCGTAGTTTTGGAGGGAGGCGTATGCAGCGGATCGGTTGGAATAGAGAACGTGGTTGCTGGGAGCCAAGGCTATGGCATCGGAGAAGTGGTGGATGGCGGCAGGATAGTCCCCGGAGGAGAAGGCTGCGTTGCCTTTGGCTTTGGCTTCGTCGGCCATAGGGTTTAGGAGAAAGAAGTAACAGAATGAATTTGGTTTGATGAAGTGGAAAGAGAATGGGAGGAGGAAGGGCTTATAGAAGACGAAAAGTACTGGAGAGAGACTAGAGAGTTCTGGGGTGCGCCAAGAGAGGGTTCTGGAATGTTCTGCCAGCATCACTACTTGTTTGGAAATCCCACCACATAATCCCTTCTATTTTCCAACTTCCCTTATGCTTAGTATTTTTATTATTATTTTTATTTTATTATATTTTACTAAACAATATTATTTAACCAAAGTATTTTAGGAAATGTATTAAATGGTATTACTATGTGTTTATGTTTATTGTTATAAAATTAAAATATATAATAATTTATGAAGAGTATAAATTACATATTAAAATATAGAGACAAAATAAATCAGTAAAAAATCAAGTATTTATCTAAAAAAAAGGATAGTTTGGCACAAATATGAGATAATTTATTTTAATAAATTGTCAAGGTAATGTGTGAAATATATATTTAAAAGAAAAAAAATAGAAGACATTAAAAGTATCTATTTAATAAATTAGGAGGATTATATATATGTAATTTGTGTATTTTAATCTATTGTATATTATCTCTGTCTATTATCTATCTATATATTATTTATTATTATCTACAAAAAATTTGTCACGTAAATAGATATTATATAACATTATGATATTAATTTTCACCAAATTATAATTACATAATATCATTAATGATTATAAGATTCTAATTGATAATAAAATTATATAATAATTAAAACTAACTAATAACACTAACATACATTTTGACTCTAATTAGGGAATTATTTTGATTAAGTTTAAATATGTTTCTAGTTTCTCAAATATAAGGTTTATTTATGTAGCCCTTTAGTTGTTTTTTTAGTCCCTTAAACATGAAAATTACGAATGTGTAATTTGTGACAATTTTTACCTCTAAAAATTGATTTTTTTATTTAAATTTTAAAATATAATTTTTGACTATAAAAAGCTACTACAAATTGGGATTAATAATCACACCACCAAAAAATACTCCACAAATTCAAAGCTACTCAACATTTAAAGCAACATTCACAACAAATAAACAAAAGGAATTAGCCTTTGAATAGACCCTTGAGAGTGCGAATGCAAGTGTTTCACTACTCAGTCCTCACCGCAACAGAAAATGTCATTCTCCTCACCTTGTACCATGCACACTTGGAGCATTCCAACAAATACTTTACATAGCATGGTGGCTCAAACGATAATTGCGTCAAAATTGTCAAAGAAAAGGAGTTGATCGGAGAGACGGTGATTTTGACTTTGGAGGAGGTCCTTATCGATGTACCATGCTTTTATGAGAAGGTTCGAGGAGAGTTTCGCCAACTCAATTAGGTCCGATCACATCTACCACGTCGTAGACTTTGACAACGTGTGGTGGTCGAGGTCATTGTTGCCCATGTAACATGGGACAACAAAGGGGAACTTGCAAACCTCATGACATTATTTTTCAAAGTTTCCCACCTAAGTGTAAGGAAGCGTGTAACCCATCTTTAATGGGGAAGTGAAGTAATAGAAGTCACATATGAAGTGACATAAGTTTTTCATAACAACTTATTTTACTATTTATGTGGTTCATGTTTTTATTAATGAGTTGAAATCAATCCAAGGAATGGATCTAAATCCCTATTTAAAACCTGTTTGTGGTTAAAAGGAAGAGATCCTCTTTTAAGAAGACATTTTGTTTTATGATAAAATATATATTTTATAATTTAAATGGATTTCCGGAGAAGGAAATGAATGAGTTTGATGAAGTGGAAAGAGATGGGGGAGGAGAAAAATGACTTGAAACAAAAAGATCAAAGTTAGAATGAGGCAATAAAGTTTTAGGGTGCAAGGATAAAGGTTTTGGAATATTATAATATGACATGGTCAAAAATCACATCTAACAACTAAGTTGCCATATTTATATTATGTCTTTTACTCTTTTATTCCTTCAAAAATACAATTAATCACACTGTTTCTTCCTTAGTATAATATTTATAACTTTGAATATTAAAGAATAGGACAGATTTGATATATAATTTTATGCAAAGCTAAAAATATTAGTAATATAAAAGATTTTAGAAGTAATTTAGCGTGCCATTTCTCGTAGTATTCTTCAATTTCAACAAACATGAAATAAAAGATAATCAATCAATCAATTTCCCATAGTTAATAATCAAATTCAAAATCTTTAATGTCAAAAGAAAATGCATTAACCCAACTGTACGAGGCTAAATTACAAAACAAATTAGCACGCGGGAAAAGAAAACTTTGGACCAAGATCAAGCATTTTTATTTCATAAACTGAACAACATAAAGGCCTTACATCATCATCAGAAACCTAACCTAAAATGTAGGTCAAACTAAAATACTGAATAGAGACAAAATAAGATGTGTAAAACAAACCTATGTGATTGCAGTGGTATAAATCTAACTAAATCATGAATGAAAAGCAAAAAAAAAAAAAAAAAAAACTAAATCATGGAAGAAGGGAGACCTTTGAATAATTTATGCTTTAGTATTGTGTATGTGAGTACAATAAGGATTTGTTACTCCATTTTACAAAATGTCTCTCTTCTCTTCTATGTAATCTCTTATTGTAAAAAAAAAAAAATACACTAAAAGTATTTCCATAAATGATTAAATATCTTTTTTACCACAAATTTCCTGCAAAATTAGAATGAAATAGATAGTTAGCTTATTTAAAAAATAAAGAATTAAATATATTTGTTGTCCCTATAATTTAATATTTTTATTTTTATTAACATAAAAATATTTATTCATTTTAGTCCTTATAAAATATATTTATTTTGTGTTTCATTCTAAGAGCACTTCTAAGAGTAAAAAAAGTGATTTGAACAATGAAAAAAAAAAACAAATGATATCTAAAGCGTTTCAAAGACAA
>PYAF01004198.1:160646-173060 GCA_007407185.1 Glycine tomentella
GTTATTGTTCATATAAGCTAAAATGAATATTATTTTTAAGTAACTACTTTATCTCTTATTTTTATTAATTTTATTTGTGTTTATTTAATAAAAATATAAAATCAAAAAACATTCAATCATAATTATTTTTTTATAAAGAAATATATAAAAATATTAAGGTTATAAAATAAAATGCTCTATTAATGTTAGATTGCATTAAATCATATCAACGACTGAAATTAAAGTTTTGAGATGATTCCAAAATATTGAAATGAAGATTACATAATGAAATTAGATCAACAACTATTATGAAATTAAAATTTTAATTCAACAGCTCTCAAAGATTCAAATGAAGTTCACTTATACAATAATAAAAATAATGTGTAGATTGTTAATATTAAAATACTTATATATTATTTTTTATACCAAAATTAAATATATAATTATTCTTTACAAATATTTTTTATTTGTACTTATGTTTTGGAGTATTAATTTTATTTGGACTTATATTTTATATTTTAGTATATTTTTATTTGAGTTTGTATTTTAAAAATAAATTTTTAGATAATTTTGTTTGGAGTTCACAAAATAATTTTATTTATTTATTTATTTAGAATTATCCATAAACATTTTTAATTGTATATAATATTAGAATAATTTTAGTTGTAAGAATTAAAGTTATTTCTTACAATAAAATGTTTGTTAAAATAATTTTAAACTATTGTTTTTTTGTAAAAATATTCACGGATACTTGTAGATATTCTGGATGTTACAAAAATCCACATGTATCCGGTTATTATTGAAACAAGCACAAGGTGATTATTTATTTGGAGGGGCGGGTAGAAGGAGATTACTACTTGCATCCAACGTGTCCATTGTTATTGCCATGCATAATCTCATAAGGATTTTTTGTAGATAAAAAAAAATTCAATAAGACACTTATAATGTAAACTATTTAAATATATATGAAAATTCATAATTATCTTCTATATTTTTACATATATAAAATTTAAAAATATTGGATAAATATATTATAGAAACACAATAATATAAGAAAATCATAGATTATAAACTCAACACTGGTACAAGGCACAGGTTGTTGCGCTACTTTATAATATAAAAGTGGATTAGAAGAAACAAATGTTTACTAATGTATCTTTGGATTGAGTGAAACTAGATTGAATCTTTAAACAAGGTTGTTTGAGGCTCATGAATCTGGAAAAATTATGATTTGGAGAAGAGATCCCACAAAAGTCAAAAGTCATGTTTCTTAACAAAAATTAGTTATCAATCAACTTAATAGGTATTTTACATTGATGACATGATTATCAAAAAATAAACAAGTGTTTGTTTTTAATGACAAATATTAGAAAATAATAATTTAAATAAAATTTAAAAATAAACTATATTTATAAAAAATGATATAATTAAGTCAAATGAATAAATTGGAACCTGAGAGATTAAAATCACAATTTTTTAAAAAATGAGGGATAAAATATCTTAATTAAAAATAAGAGAACTAAAATAATAGATTTTTTAAGAAAAAGAATGACAAAAATTACATTTTAGCCTAACTTTTACCAAAAATCAATATACTTAAAAAAGACCAATTTTATATTTGAAAATATTTAACGCGTGAATATATTTAGAGTAGTATTTTTTTTTTTTACATAATATAGTAGTATAAAACGGTGAGAAAATGGAATGTGTCATATGAGATTTTTCACATTAAAAATTTCACATAATTTTAATTTTGATATTTGTGATATATATATATATGTATATATTGTCTCATGTAAGAGATTAAAGATGACTCCTAATCCATTAGGTCAAAGATTAATTTTACTCGTAATTATTGTTGACCCAAAAAAATATTACAAAAAAATTAGAAATCTAACATAATAGATTTTAAAATAAAGGATGACAAAAATTATTTTTAGTCTAACTTTGAAGAGAAATAAATATACTTAGAAAATTAATTTTATATTTGAAAATATTTAACGTGAATATATTTAGAGTAAATTTTTTCTTAACAGCATTTCTTTATAAATGGTGAGAAAATGAGATGTGTCATATAAGATTTTTTACATTAAAAATATCACATAATGTTAATTATATGTGACATATATTTTTTTTCCAAATCATGAGTGTGGGTCTCCCCCAACTCATAAGAAAATTTTGTATATGGTAAGAATCAAATACGAATTTTCTCGTTAAATAGATCTTTTTCACTCAGTTAAACGGAATGAGTGGAATGAGATTTTACACAACTGTATATTGGGTTATTTGTGATACATTTTAATAATTAATTAATATTTTTATTTTCATCAATAAAAAAGAAAGTCTGCCAATAGCCCAATACAAGTGCCCGTTTTTTTGTGTCAATAGAGCTAAGAAATGAAGGCTTTCGCTATATCCACTTACCTTTTTTACTAAGGGCACATGTATATTTTATATTTTTGTACACCCTTTATACCCATAACATTGATACATAGTCATTATTTTGAAATTTACTTTCCAGAAAATTGTTTTGTTTTAATATTTGGAAAGTACCTTTTGGAACAATTTTATTTTAAACATTACTTTCCAAAATGTTAAAAATAAAACTATGTTCTGAAAAGTACTTTCCATAACACTGTTTTGTGATTTTTAATAAAATTTTATAGGAATGTTAAAAAAAACATGAAAAATTCAAGTAGAACACTAGGACCATTAAAAATCCTATATAAGGAAAAATGTACAATGGTGAAACAATTGAAGTGGAGAAATCATTTATTGATATAAGTCCTTCAATTTGTACGACTGTGCTCTGTTATAACAACTTGAACAAGATTAAGATCCACTCAAGCACTGCTGTAAATATAAAATGAGAGACATTAATGGTGTTGTGTGAGTAGACATAAATAAAACAATGAAGAAAAATAGTTGGAAGCATAAACACACAATATGAGAATTTGGAGGATAATTTTTTTAAATGTTAGAGCAAGAGAGGAATAAAATGAGATCGAAGCAAGAGATAGAATAGGGATGAAGGAAGTGAAAGAGAGGAGGGAGTTTCATAAAATTGATGGGGTGTGTTTGTTGCTATGAAAGAAGGAGTGTGTGACGGAGGTTAAAAGGATTGAAAATAAAATATTATTTAAGTAATTTTAAGTTTTTTTAAAAGGAAATGGGAGTGGATATGGAAATAAATCCAGTCAAACCTATAATTTTACTTAAACCACTTGAGAATATTTTTGATCTGGTTAATTGTAATGCGGGAATTGATATTCCCACTACCACTTTTTTAAAAATATTGGGAATAGACAAAAATGACTCTATGCACATTTTCCCCTTCCTCTTCCCTTTTCTCCCATTCTTCTTACCACTATTTCCCTTTCCATTCTCCAGCGTCTGTATCCCTTCCTCTCTCACACATCTCTCCCTTTCCCTTTCAAAGTTCCATCTTTTCCTTCCTTTCCAACTCTTCTTTCAACTCATTTGAGCCTCGTCCCCTTCAACTCTTCCCTTTTCCCCTTCAACTCTTTCTTTCATTCTCTTCATTCTTGCCCCAAAAGGTAGGCACCCCTACATTTTTTATACATAACAAAAGTACAATTCCGTTTTGTCCTGGGTTGAGAATCACAATGAAATCATACTTCCATTGAATTATTTTGTTTTGTTTTGGAAAACATCACAACGAAAGTACAATTTTGTTGAAATATTCAACCCATAACACAATGGAATCACACTTTCACTGTGTTATTTGTTTTGAAAAATAACATAATAGAAGTATGATTTCATTATGTTATTGGATGAATAACACAACAAAATCATACTTGGATTATGTTGATTAACACAACAGAATCATGATTCCGTTGTACAACGAGTGAAAGTAAAATTACAAAATTGAATCATGATTCCATCTTGTTATTTTGGGATGGAATCAAATAACACAACAATATCATGATTCTGTTGTGTAATTTAGGGATGATGAAAAAGTGCACAACAAAATTGTGTTTTTGTTGTGTAATTAAGGGATGAAGAAAAAATACACAACAAAAATATGATTCCATTGTATAATTTTGAAATATGGGTAAAATACACACACGTGGATGATACCATTAACAAAAGTAGTAGTGCCAATAACACTACCTTGTAATGCTTAGCCAGTTAGCCCAACAATACTACATTATTGGCAGGAGCTAATAAGTGACGAAAGCTTCTTTTGTAGGCCAACAATAATATATGGGCAGAGTTAATCCATTTTTTAATCGACACACACATATATATATATAGTGAGAGAAAGAAGGGAATAAGTTAGACTCTTTTAACTTAAATAACGATTACACTATTTTATAATTTGATATAAAATGTGATCTTTATTAATTTAATTATTATATTATAATTACATATTATCAAATTTGTCTTTATTGAATTTTGTTAAAATTGAATAATAATAAAAAGGTAATATAATAATTTATATTTTAGTATATTTTAAAAAAAATTATATTATGTCAATTTTAATTTATACGAATGAGGTAGAAAATAATTTTGAATTAATATAAATTTTTGAACAAATGATATATATAATATTTTTCTTCAATCTAACTATAAATTTTAACAAAATATTATTCCATTAAAAATTATTGAATGAGCCTAATAAAAATGCCAAAAAAACAATGTTAGGAGTAGGATCGGCTTAATGACAGACGTTGAGGTTTAGCTATTATACATGAGGCAAATTCTAGTTCCAGTAGGGTCATTGTACACACAAGTTTCTTGATAAAAAGTTTATGGGATTACGTTATTTATGTCTTAAAAATTACTACTATAAACTATTGAATTTTTTGAAGCAAGACAGCGCGCGCGACACGAGACCTATAAAAGCTTGGAGTTGCAGGATTACACAATCTTTCACCAAGCAGGAAAACTTAAGGTGTAATTAGTTGCTTTGACTTCAAAGCTGGTAAAGAGTCGTCTCTCTAGTACTCTTTCTCTTGATGTATACCCAGTTTAATTTTCAATACGTATAAAATGTTTTGATATATGCTTCAGGTCGCATATGGTCTACTTATACTCAGTATTGCTGAATCTTTACTTCATACCCTCTAGGTTCTACATCATTCTTCCTATACACCCAATTTAGTTCACAATAACCATGTTTAAATAATGATCGAAAAAAATATAAAATCAAATGGAAAAGTACCTAGATCGATTATACCAGGTGCACTGTATCAAGTTATCAACAAATAAGCATACAAGTTTTGGTGGCATAATGATTGAATTTGGTTGTTTCAGATTAGAAAATAAACAACTATTTTTCAAAACGTGGAATTTTCTTAGTCAACATCGATGAATGAAACGTGGATACAATATCATAAGAATTTTTTAATATTATTTTTAAATGAAAATTATAATTTATTTTTTATAATTTGTACTAATATTTAATTATTATTTTTTTTTTAATGAGAAAGTTGTTGAAATGAAACTTTAATTTTAATTTAATATTTGTTGTAAACATAAAATATAAGCTTGACCACATTATTGACTATTATCTAACCACACACCAAATTAAAGCACATGTAATTTTATTCAGACTAAACACATAGCCAATGTCTATTAATTACTCACCGTAGCTTTAACCACTTACATAAACCTCTCACATTAGCATGAATTATGTGCTTGTCATCATCTAATGTAACCTAAGCTTCTCCCCAATCAATAACTCTCAAAACGAGGTTTCTTGACAAGAGACAAGTGACTAACACTAGACTACTCACTAAAAATAGTGATTTCATTTGTCTTTACACACACACACAGAGACTAATAGATTCACTCTTCATATACGTTTTAATCTCCTTGTGATAGTACCTTTTTTATTTCTCACTTAGATGTCAAAATCTCATTAAGTGACCATCATAGTCGATCACGATTTTACCTAAAAATACAATAACACAATGAGCAATGTGGAGAATCCTTATGATAATATACCTAAATTTTATCTTATTTCAAACCCATTTAGCTCCCTCCATGAGTGTATTTATAGATTTACCATAATAAGAAATGAAAAAAATGAACAATATTGTTAAAAATATTTATGATAATGCACGTAATTTCAAACCCGTGCAACTCCCTCCATGAGTATATTTATGTGTAAAACAATAAGAAATGAAAACAAAAAATACTGATAACGAATAGTCTATGGGCTAATTCATGAACTGCTAAGTAATAGCAAAGGTATACAATAACCTTTCCAAATTTTTAATGATGGATCTATATTTCAAACTTTAGTTATTTTTTCTATAGGCTGATCTTGAAGTTGTCCATCCTCTCTCGATAAAAAACGTAGGAAACCATAACAATGATGTGCAGAAAATTTTCAAATCAGGATAACGGAGTGGAGCCCACGGACAGAACCTGTTCGTTCAGACATTGTGAGTTTAATCATAATGGACTACCCCACGCCGGACCATCAGCCTCCACGTATTGGGCCCATTCTCCACCGCCGAAACACAACATATTTAAAATAAAATTAGTTTAATGATTTTTATACATTCTTTAATTGTAAAGAGACAATTGATTATATTTTAATAAAAAATATTTTAAACATAAATCAATAATTTTCTTTTATATACATCATCAATCATTTATCTTTCTTCTTTTTCTATCTCTCTCAAGTTATTGATAATTTAAGGTTATTCAATAAATATTTTTTTACACAAATATACTGTTATAGTAGTATATGATGTGTTTATTATTTTTTATGATAATTAATTTAAAAATTATATTAAAAATATCTTTAAATTAATTCACTGTATAAAATTTTTACATTATTTTTGTATGTTTATTAAACTAAATTTAAATATGAAACATTTTTTTAGAAGACACAGGCACAGTATTTGGAGAAGTGTCTCATTCGGATTCCTTAATGTCGGTTGATGGGCCAATATAGTGGAAGCTTTAGGAGCGGATTTAATAATTCAATACAATATAAACAAAAGAAAAATCATTAGTGAAAAAATATTCTGACCATTAGATGCAACTAACCAGAGCCCGCGTGCGGTTGATCATTGCTCCAACTGAAAAACAATTATTATTTCTCTGAAAAATTTAAAATAAGCTAGAGTTAGCAGAAGTGAAAAATGAAATATGATAAAATAAATGATGTAATAAAAAATATTGTAAAGTTATATTACAAAAATAACATGACTCTTATAAAATAATAGAGCTGTTGTCTTATCTGTTGTTACTAATTATTTTAACCTTTTGAAGACACAAGGGCTCCTGCAACTGCAATGGAAAGTGGAGCTTTTTCGATCGCTCACTTTTATCATATATCAGGAAAAGCTAACGCGACGTCCCATTTCAAAGGACTAAAGAATGCATAACTGTTAACTAATGAGTAATGGCCACCGACCCAATACAGCTTGGAGCATGTTACCAATCTATTATCTGAATGAAAAAAAAAAATGCAACTGATACTTTTTCTAACATTCTATAAAAAGTACTTAATAACTTCACTTATAAATGTGTGTTTTGTAAAAAATAAGCCCTAATTAACCGGACTGTTTCTACCTGAAACATTTTAGCATTATAATTCAGAAATAAGAACGTGTTAAGGTTTTCGTGGATGATAAAATCAAATTAAAACGCAAAAGTCATTTGATATAGTAGTAAAGTTTTAGTATTATTTTAACATTAAGTGTCAAACTTTAATGATGAAATTTTCAATATATTTAATGTAGTGGTTGAATTAATTTGTCTTAATATATATATATATATATATATATATATATTTCTGAATTAAATTGGCTATTTAAAAAAGGTAAGGACTAAATTATCATAAATGTGTAGTTTGAGAATTAAATAAGTTATTTACCCTTAAAATTATGTTCATATTTTGATTCTTGAACGCTTATATGCTAATCTAAAGTCAGAAAAGGAAATAATAGGAAAAGTGATAGATGCAACATGTATTTAATGTAACAAAAATAAAGATAAAAACAAATAAACAATATTAGAATGTTCACATATAATTATCCTTCTTCACAATATGTATTTATGGTCACTAGTTGATAACACACAAACACAATCCTTATTCTCTGGCCCGGGCAAATTATTCTTTATTTGTCGTCACCATCAGTTGCTGGTGGGTGGAAGAGGTTTACATCTCTCTCTCTCTCTCTCTCTCCCTCGCCGTTTTAGCGCCACCTCTTAAGAACTCAAGGCTTTTCCTGCAATCTAGCTCCAACTCAATAGATAGGAGAGAGAAACTTTTGAGTTGAGAGTGATGTATATTTTGGATTTCTGGTTGTGCTTTTGCTTTCTATTTAAAACCCTACCTCGTCTCCATTTTCCCATTCTTGAAGCTTTCGATATCTTTTTCAGTGATTCTTGGGATCTCATCTCTCTCTCTCTCTTTTTGTAGACAACAACTCATAGTAGACAAAAAATTAAATCCTCGGTGCAGAACAGAACAGTTTGGATTCACTTCAATTCCCGAGGCGATCGAGGATCGCTATTAATTAGTCTTTCCTCCTTGCTTCTTTTCTTGTCCCCTCAATTTCCTATCTTTTCGCTTTTTGCTCTTTTTGGTTGGATTTGATGATATTCTTATAAATATTATCGATCAAAGGCACCCCACAATCTAGCATATTGAATACGACGTGCTGCAAAAGAGGTTGGTTTCATCAGATCTACACAGGACTACTGTCTTTAGATACCTTCTAATTAGAAGAGTAATATAAGACTATATCAAGGTTGTTCTTAATTTCGCAGTCAGTGTTTAAAGTTGTTCTTAATTTGATTGGTGTTTTAAATTTCTCTCAATTAACATGGAATTCACCTTCCTGCTTTTTTCACTTTTGCATATTATATATATATATGTGTGTGTGTGTGTGTGGGTGGGTGTTTGTCTAAATTATTAAGGCATGAAAATATATGTTGTGGAATTGATTTAATTTAATTCAAGTCAACTAGAAAAGTCCAAAAAAAGAAGACAACAAAAGACAGAAGCCATAGTCAAATTCTAAATGTCACTTCACTTGCATTAACTAAATCTGTGACATTACTATGATCTTGTGTGTTTCGGTTGGAGTTTATATCCCATCAACACCTACCGGTAATATGCTTTCACTTATTCCCGTTTTCTTCCTTTTAATGGGTTTTACACTGTTTCTTTGCATATCTGACCTGTAATACATGCTATGTATATTGTTTTCTCTGCATGTAACGATATCCCCTCCCTCAATTCGGTTGATTGTTTTAAAAAAATTAGCTTGTTCTTCCTTCTGTATTTGTGCTCATTTTGAACAATGGACTCAGTTTTAGTGCTCGAACACTTTCTTTGTACGTGAATTAATGGAAAGATGTAATTTGATGCTGTAAATCCTCCATCTTCATGCCTTCGCATCATTGCATTGTACAAAAGTGTGCCTAGGTTGCCTTCTCTAGCTATTGTGTGTTACAACTCATTTCTTTGTCTTTTTACGGAAATAGTGTTTAATGTTTCCTGAATAAAGTTATCGATCGAGTACTATAGTATGTTTAAACTTGTTCTTTTATCATTTGTATTTTTTTTGGGATACATTTGTATCATAGTTTTGTTTTAATTTAATCATACATATAACAATTGATTTTCATGATGCTTATAAATAGGTAGTTTCTTCACCCCGTTCATTGATTTCTCTTGATTTCATTCTTCGAATCCACCTGGAGGTATGATATATATATTTATATATATATATATATATATTTGTTATTGAACATAAGAACTCTTAAGGAGATACACTAGAAACTTCAGTTAGTATTTTGAAAATTGTAATTCCGAAAAGATACATTTATGAAGGTATATGGTGGGGGCAAATTAACTTGGGAGAACTGGAAATGGTTTTTGCTGAGTAATTAATAATTTTAGAGTTCAATTGCATCTGCCTCTTATGTTTCAATACGGAATGATTTACCATTTCACTTACCGATCCAAAATTTCAACGTCCATTTGCGCCAATATGATATTTTCTTTGGATCCATTGTAAAATTTTGCCCAACCTTCTTAAAATATTTAAACACTCTTGATATTTAGTAATTTTTTCCGAATAATGTATCTAATATGTTAAATGTAAAAAAATATTTAATATATTTTGAATAATTAATAAATTATTTAAATTATTAATTAGAAATAAAATTATTTAGTTGAATATAACTGTGACTTATATAGAAGATTTAATAATTCATAAATAAACATTGAAACATAATAACAAGTAAGAGTTGTCAAGTATTTATTTGATGTTAGTTTAATTTTAAATTTTGGAGAAATTAAAAAAATATAATTAATTATTTTAATAAATATTTGACGACTTTTATAAGAATAAATAACTGCAAAATTTGATTTTCTATTACAAAGAAAGGTGAACATACGTGTTAATTTATGTGTTCTACTCCCTAATGCAGGTTTACATCAAGAGCTAGCAGATATGAATGCTTTTTCACATGTTCCTCCTGGGTTTCGTTTCCATCCCACTGATGAAGAACTTGTTGATTACTACCTTGGGAAAAAGGTAGCTTCTAAAAGGATTGATCTAGAAATCATAAAAGATGTCGATCTCTATAAAATCGAGCCATGGGATCTTCAAGGTACGTATGTTCAGCCTAGCTAGCTTCTTATAATTAAGTCTCCAATTTGAAATACATATATATAAACCACACTGCTCACATTTGTTTAATTATTTCTGTTGATATATAGAATTATGCAAAATAGGAACCGATGAAGAAAATGAATGGTATTTCTTTAGCCATAAAGACAAGAAGTACCCAACTGGGACCCGTACCAATAGAGCTACAAAGGCAGGATTCTGGAAGGCTACAGGAAGGGACAAGCCAATTTACTCTAGCCCTAGGCATTGCCTTATTGGCATGAGAAAGACTCTTGTCTTTTACAAAGGAAGAGCCCCCAATGGACAGAAATCTGACTGGATCATGCATGAATATCGCCTAGAAACTAATCAAAATACAATTCCTCAGGTAATTAATTATTTCCTTTCTTTTCATTTTAAGAATTTCTCTCTTTCATCTCTGATTGAGCTAGTTGAACTGAAAATAAACACGTATAAATTGGACTTAATTATAGTACTGGGGAGAAATTTTCTATGGAATTGCACAAAAACTACTACTGAATAATAGAAATTTCGGTTGCATGCATCACAAAAGAATTGTCAGGCTTTTGTACATGCATTCACCATGCTAATTAATAGTATTTTTATCAATACTTTATTTTCACCACGTACCCTATATAAGAATTGATTTATCAGATCGAGCCTTTACCAAAGAATTGAGCTATCTCCAGTAGTATTACTAATTTAAGAACTCATTACACATGATCAACAGTCTTTATTAACCTCTCGTGATTATACTTTTGTTTATTTACTGTAATATATGCACTATGCGGGAGTGAAATAGTAACCTTAATTAGAGTGTAATTAATTTCTGTAGAATGCTTTCCAGGAAGAAGGCTGGGTTGTATGTAGAGTGTTCAAAAAACGAATGACAACAGTGAGAAAAATGGGGGAGTATGAGTCACCATGTTGGTATGATGACCCAGCTGTATCATTCATGCAAGAGCTTGAATCCCCAAGGCGAATTTCTAACCCTTATGCATCATACCATCAGCCCTACCCCTGCAAGGAGTTGGAATTGCAATTCAATATACCCCATGACGCTTTCCTCAAACTTCCACAACTAGAAAGTCCCAAAGTTCCTCAATCTTCAACCAATTTGAGTTGTAGCCAAATTATTCCATATGGCTATGGTAGCAAGAACAATGAAAATGCTTTGCTGTCTTCGTTACTCACTCAAGAACATTTCCAGCAACAAAGTCTGCAATTTCCGTATGGTAGCAATGATCAAGCAGTGGACCCTGATATGGATTGGAGAGTACTTGATAAATTTGTGGCTTCTCAACTCAGTCACGATGAACATTTTTCCAAGGAAACCAGTTATTCCAATGTGGCTGAACAAATTAAGTTGCTAGCAAACGGATGCACAAAAACGGAGATTGGCCAGGAAATTGCTTCAACTTCCACCTCCAGTTGCCAGATTGACCTGTGGAAATGAAAGTTTATAGCTAGAAGATGCATAATACTAATTAATTATAGGGAGTACAGTTTAACGCTCTCGAAAAAGACAAAAAAACTTACGTACATGATAAACCCTAAATTATTAAATATCCTTAGGAGTTGAAACTCTGCAGGTGACATTGTGGAGTCCTCGGCCTTTGTGCCACAATTTTTTTAAATTTTTACCAAAATGCAACGGGCGCCAAAGTATTTCCCAGACTGCCACGCGGCATATTTCGCTGGGCAGTCTGGCGAAATACGTTGGCTGATGTGGCATCCCCCTGCCAATGCGTCAGTGCCCCATCAGAGACGGGCAACTCCACGTGGCGTGCGCAGCAGAATT
>PYAF01004198.1:173160-283572 GCA_007407185.1 Glycine tomentella
GCTGACCGTTGGGGGCACCACCTATTTCGCTTCTGACAATAGCGAAATAGGATGGCCAACATGACACCGACACATCAGCCAACGTATTTCGCCAGACTGCCCAGCGAAATATGCCGCGTGGCAGTCTGGGAAATACTTTGGCGCCCGTTGCATTTTGGTAAAAATTTAAAAAAATTGTGGCACAAAGGCCGAGGACTCTGACATTGTGCATGTCAACTGATAATCTGGATCCGATATGATGCAAGAAATACACATATAGCATATAACTTCGAGTTGAACAGTGCAGATTTGCTGTAATGAGTTCAGTGAATGTTAGTGATTTCATCATATATGTGCTAGATTGAATATATTTAAAACCCATTAATTAATTGTTTCTTGCTATAGTACCTAAATCATTCTACTCTATCTCCTATAGTTTCTTTTGTTCTTTCAGGATAAATATTGAATGTATTTTATATTTACAAAATATTAAATGCATTTGTTACTTTTTTTTATAGGATAGAACCAGCGCATCGGAGGATTTGTAGAGGATAGCATAAAAAAAATGTAACATCACTCCTCAGAATATAGAATCTAAACCAAACATACGCACTTGAACAAGAGAATATTTGTTTCCCCGATTCCCACTGTTTGTGTGTGTCATTATTTTTGTACTTTAGACTCTGTCTATTGGATTGCATTTAGTTTTGTTTCCATTTAATTTTTTTATTAATAATTATTTTTTATCGAAAAAATTATCCAGTCTCCTTTAATAGGCTCCCTTTTCTAAATACTTGTTTTTTTCTCAAATAGAATAAAAAAATTATATTCACCTAATTAATTTAATTACTGATTTTAAAGAATAAAAGTTTAAAAAAACTTAAAACTAAACTTTAACTAATTAATTATTTGCAAATACGTACAACTATAATCATTTCTAAAAAAAATATGTATTTATTTGACATGACTTAGGAGTTAGTATTTAAAAGAAATTAAATTTATAAAAGTGACCCGTATAATTTTATGAGAAAAATGACTTGTATATGAATACGATCATATTTTTAATCAATTTATACATATGCAATTCTTGATTTTTAGTAAAAAATAATCTTAAAGACAAATAAAAAAGAACAGAAGACATTACTAGACATCTAATTAATAATGTAACTGTTGATGCATGCAACCTAGAATGAGTATGTTCAGCAAAACTTGGGGTGCCGTATTCGAAGCAATGTAGCAGTAATAACTTAACTGTAAGACCTATAGCATGTTTGATTTTCCATTCTGGACACCTCAAACCAAAGTTGAAGCAGAAGAAATAAATTATCACAAAACGGTGTTGTGGAATGTGTGCCAACTGAATCCAAAGTGTATATCAACATGATAAATCGGGGAAGCAAACGGCCGCATGTAGGCTCTTAATTAAGGACGCTGTTCGCTATATTCTTATCTGCCTTGGCACACACATGATCATGTATATAAGTTTTAACTTTACTATAGTATAAGAAAATATATACCCATATGGCTATATCGGTAGCGGTACATGTACGAGGTTTCGGTAGAAATTTTCAAAAACTAGGATACGGGTACAACATGATATATATATATATATGTGTGTGTGTGTGTGTGTATGTATATAACATAATAAGAAATATATAAAGGCTGCACAAGTTTTAGAGGCGATACCTATTCTTTTCCCATCAGTACCAAACTCAACTACTTGTTTTACGTAATGATTTCTATTCGATAAATAAATATTAAGTATATCTAAATACGTAACCGGGTAGACTCATGCTGTCATGCATCATGAATACTATTTCATATATCAAACTAATTCTATAATTAAGAATGTTTCCATATTCCATTCTCACAATGCATACCTGTGGGTGAAAGTTGGCTCCTCCTAATGAAAGATTTCTCTAATTACCACAAGCATCTTCTGGTGGTTCAGCAGTTGCTGGGCTAACTCAGAGGGCATGCTATATCGATTACAGGGTCTAGGCAGAGCCGTGTGTTAGAAAGTGCCACCAACCCAAGTGTGTTTTCAAAAGTTGATGGGTTATATATATACCTGCATCAAAGCAAATTAGCTAATCTTAAGCACCTATTCATGCATGGTGCTTAAAGGCAACTAGTACCGTAGTTCTATGTGTTGGTGTTATACTGTTATTGGATATTGACGAGGGATGAAATTCTTTTGTCGGAGTCAACAATTAAAAATTTCCTTTAAAGCAATGGCCCGACAAAATGATTAGACGTGCGCCCATCAACTTAATCATAATGCAGGTTTCAACTGTGGCCTGGCTCATGAATTACTTACACTAAAAGACAGAAATTAAGTGTGTGTGTGAGAGAGAGAGAACTAGGTCGGCATGCTTGCCACAAGGATGGATGGATGAGAAAGGAAAAACGATTTATCAAAAGGCATATATATTTATCTAACATCTTTTGACCTTGTACGACCTCTGTCTCACTAGCTAGAGAAGAGAAAATCAATTGACTCGCGTTTGCTGGGCAAAGCCAAAACTAGTAGGCCATGTCACGGAGGCCGGCGTGAGAGTGAGACTATAATAATTATTTAACATTCCACGGTAGCATTATTGACTATGTAAATGTGATAAAACTGATCCATGTTAAGATAAAAATAGCATCATCGCACATGCGCTTGTTAGTTCCCCAAAAAAACATTGTATTGCTTCCTGTCGTATTGTTATAATATATTCTTAATTGTTTCTAATCTTAATTTGAACGTTGACAGCTTGACCAACTTACTGCTAATTAATTGTTAGTTGAATTGTTTACTGCAATGCTACAAATTAAGCAGTGAAATAGGATTACTGTTTGCATGGGTGGATGATAATCTTCTTTACCGAAGGTTATCTGTATGTGCCCTATTAGAACTAGTCCTATGCATACACACCCCTTCGTTTACTGGCTACATGGTTGAGAAACAGAGACTACAAGATTTCGATCATTCATATCTTTTTGCTTTCTTGTTTTTTGGTATATAGGAGGGATGCATATCTACTTTATACTTCTAAGTAAAAATAATGCGGGGACTATTCTTAATAATAAATAATAACGACAATTTTGGTCACTTACAATTGCCAGTAAAAAAATTGTACGTTTTGGCGTTTGGACACACACACACAACACACACACACACATATATATATATATATATATATATGTATGTATGTATGTATCGGATTGTATCCCTTAAATATACGGTTTTTCTTTTTATACTGGTAAAATATCGATTGTAGATCAGATACATAACATATGTTGACTGCATTACTGTGTTACGATCCTAGCTATATGAGGCAAACCACCATTTATAATTACTTGGACAATACTTTTTCACTAATTAAACTAATTTTTTAACTTAATGAAATAAAGTCCTATCTTAACCACGTTAATTCGTTATATATTTCATCTGATGTTTTTCTGACTTTTGTGCCTTTGAATATTTAGATGCACACAAGATGTCATTTAGTAAATATACGGTGTATAACTATATATAGTGTAAATCTGAAACATCATGATATATATGTGCATGCATATATATCAAAATGATAATAGACAAAAGCTTTGAGGTGATTAAAGCAGCATGAAGGTAAGTAAGTGGTCAAACATCCAAATTATTAAACAAAAAACGAAGCAACACACGAGAATCGTGAGCAATAAGCTGCAACACTAGAAGGACACATCCCCTGGATGAAATGTTGGGGAATCAACCACAAAGGGAGACAGACACTTCTCACACATTTTTGTGTTTGTGAATCCATTAGTTTAATTTGAAAAGAAAATTATATTAATGCCAAGAATCACTCCCTCGGGAAAGGCTGAAGGAAAAGTAAAACCCAAGTTAGGAGTACATGATTTCTTGAGGTCGGAGTTGGCTTGCCGGTAGGAGTCGGGTACACTTTGTTTGTGCATTGTGGGCTCTACAATTGGATTTTTCAACTTTAACAAAGTTGCTTGCTCCGTAAGTTGACCTTGGCTTCTAAGGCCTCTATTATCATTGCAAAAGGCCACAGAGGAGTAGGTCGACATTGATATCACATTTTTATTTTTTACATTTCTGAAAAGAGTTTCTGTGTATAAATTAAGGGGCTGAAAAAAGTGAAATAAAATAATCATTTTCATAGTTAAAAGAAAATCGCGAACTAAATTGAGAGGCAGTTAATGAAACTTTTTAATTGAATTTCTAAAAGAAAATTAAAATTTGCAATAAAGAAATAAAGTATTTTATATAAATTTACTTATAATTTTTATTTTAATTCCTAATAAATATCCTTTATAAGAAACTATTTTATTCAAGACATGGTTGACCACCATAAATTTATTTTTAAAACTTAGTGAAAGATAATTTCTGGCAGTTTTCAGGTTTGACAGGGGTTGAGAAAGCATCTAGAATGTGGTGGATGCCTGTATGGTATGCTACTTTGTTGGCTATATTATATTTCTTGCGAGAAATACACTGGTGTTCTCAAATATTCACAAGGGGGTAAATGAAATTGTTGAGGTGATTAAATGCTACTCTTGGCATTGGAATAATGGTCAAGGTGGATTCTCAATATCTTATTCAACTTGGGGTATGAATCCAAGAGGTGTTTGTGTAGTTGAAAGGGGGTTATGCTGTTTTATGTATGGAGGGTGATTTATGTGGATCAGGCAGATGTGGTGCGTAAGGATCGGATGAAGAACCAGCGTTTTGTTAGAGGCTATTTTACAAGCAGGTGGTGGGCAATGGTTATGTGGTGGATGAATAGGATTGTTATGTTGGGAAGTGGTTCCTGTCAATGACAATAATAAAAATGCCGAAACAGAATCTAAAAAAATATAAGGGAAAATAAAAACACTTTAAAAAGATTTTAATATATTTTTTAAGATTTTGAAGAAAATCAGAATCTAAAAAAATATTTTATCATTATTTTGAAATGCTTAAAAAATCTAAAATTATATTTATTTTTAAAATAAACTATATTTTTACATTTGCAACCAAACAGAATATACCTTTTAATTTTTATAAAATCTCTAAAAAATAAATCCCTTTTGTATATAATTTTAAATTCACTTTTTTTAAGACTAAGCTTAAGCAGTCTCACTTTTGCAATATTTTCGCTCTAAAGTTTTGTGGCAACATTTTATAAAGGGAAGGCCCAGGATTTTCCCACCCCCAGCGTCGTATTTTTGTTTTTGTGTAAAATTCCTAAGGGGAGTGTGGGAAGATCAAAACTAACGGCAATGTGGGAAAGGCCCATTTTAATTTGGTTAAATTACAGTTTTAATTCTCCTACAATTTTTTATTCACAATTTTCGTTCCTTTTTTCCTGCAATTTGGGACTCCTATTTTAGAAAATTTTCATTTTTAGTCCAATAATTTTTCTTTATCTAAATTAAGAATAATCATCCTATATCTTAAGCTAATTAAAAACTAACATATAACTATGGTTGATTATGAGCTATAAAATGTATTTAATGTAAAAGGAATAATTCTTAGTAATTAAATGAACAATAATATTGTGTAACAATTTTATTATTGAATTGGAGAAGCATCATAGTTCTTTAATTACAATTACAAACATCATTACAAGCTTGGCCAAATATGAGCAAGATATTTAATGACTCCCATTCCAACAACCAGATTACAAAATCAAGCCTACCCAAAAATGATTTGGACAAAAATGAGGGACGAGTGAGCTTTGTTCAAATTCTTCTTTGAACATTTGTGTCATGCATGTAACAAATTCTTCTTTGACTTGCGAGTTCCTCATCCCTTAAATTGAATTCCTTTGGTCAGGGTGGAATGGGCGTATGAATGCAGAATTCATTTGCCAAACCTTAACTGAAGCAGTCACAGTGGCCTCAGTAGCATTATTGAATAAAAACAATCTAGCAGCTCCATAGATTGCCTTCGTTGGATAAACTCGAGATGTTACACACGTCCTTCCACCTTGAGCAAAGCATTCCACTATAGAATGGTCCACCTAATTAGAGAATGAAAAATCAAAGTTGATTAGCTAACTATTTCATGTACATATAAGATATATATAAATCCTAGCAAGAAAATCACAAAATTACTCACCAATATCCTTACGGACAACTTTTCATCTTTTAGTACTGGAACAGAGCTTCCAAAGATTTTCTTACTAACATCAGTTGCTAGAGAAGACCTGCAAAATAAAATGTAACGAATTCATGATTGTATTCTATCACAACTAAATATAAAACTGTTTTCTTTGTGATTCTGTCTAACTCAGTACCAAAGAAACAAACAATGCAATTTCAAGTTCAAAACAAAATATTAGTTCAATACCTTGATTGATCAGAGCAGAAAGAAGTTTTAAGTTGTCCATCGCTTCCTTTGACGACATAAAAGTAAGTGGGAGTGTATTCAGAAAGATCATCATCTGCCAAAACAAGAAGACCAAAAGGTCCTATGGTACCACGCTCAGTTGATCCACCACTAGTGCTACAATTGTACTCTTTATTGGACTGGCCTGTCTTCTCCAAGGCCTTCTTATCTATCTCAAACTCAGCTACAATGTCCAACTGTTTCATTGGCAGGTTCAATTTCATGTTATTGAATTAGCTATACTAAATTTCATAAAACTTGATGTTCTCTGAACTACTATCCAATTAAAATAAATAACATGAACCAAAACCTGTGCAGCTGTTCCAATTTCTAGTGGCACCACTGACCCTGGCTTCACCTTCAACTTTTGAAACTCGTCGCTTCTCAATCTCAAACTCTCTACCTCTGCCACAGGCCATTGAAGTAAGTTGCTACCAGTTTTCTTATCAAGTGTCACTGTTCTTGGAATACCCTGTACAATTAAAATACAATCAATATTGTTGTTAGCTTATATAGCTGTAGTTTAAAAAGAGAAATTATGTAGTCCAAAATTAGGTCTTGATCTATCTGTATGTGACACATAATTGAGTCTTATTAACTCTGTTTCATAAATTAAAAAATTCGATTATGTGTGACATACAAATTGGCTGCTGCCATAATCATGCAAAATATAATAGTTTCATTCAAAAGACACAATTGTAAAAAACAAAAATGGGTGATTAACACACCTGAACTGATGCCCAACCTTTGGCCACGTCAGCGTATTCGCTATCAGACTCTCCAATCCAACCCCACAACACTCTCCTCCCCTTACTCTGATCATAAAATGTCTTGGATGCATAAAATATACCATAGTCATATCTGAGTCCAATACCAACATCGTTCTTGAAGTCATCAGGTGTGAACTTAACATTCTTCTCATCGTAAGTACCGAGTGCATAGTAATCATGTTTATCATCATCCAAGCTAACCTTTACAACATGCTTCACATTCTCCCCATTGATTGAAGTATCCAAGCCATTTTCACCCTTGCTAGATACAGGGAAAAAGTCAACACACTCCCACATGCCAGTGCCAGGCACAGCATGAAGCACTCCCTCCACAGGCTCAAAGGTCTTGAAGTCATTGGTATCATAAACCAAGGCAATGCCAGTTTTTTTAAGCTTGGAACCAATACTGATGCGCCACTTTCCTTCTGAGGTGAGCCATGCAGTGGTGGGGTCACGAAAATCTTTGGCATCAATGCCTGGTGGTGGGAATAGAACAGGATTTGCAGGGTATTTGATCCAATGAACAAGGAGAGGATCAGAGAGGTCTGCAGGGTATGCAAGGTTTTGTACTTGCACTGACTCGTTGGTGGAACCAGTGTATAGCATGATGACTTGACCATCGGGTAAGATGGTGGCAGAGCCAGTCCACACACCGTTTTTGTCATACCATTGATCAGCCACCATTGCAAGTGGAAGGTGAAGCCAGTGAATCATGTCCCTTGACACAGCGTGTCCCCAAACTATGTCACCCCAAACTGCACCCTTTGGATTGTACTGGTAGAAGAAGTGATACCATCCTTCGTAGTACATTGGACCTGAAGTTGATTCACAAATTGCAACAAATGTGTCAAAAAGGTGATTGATGCAGGGAAATTTGGGCAATTATGACCCTTCTTTTCAACTTCAATAATTCCAAAACAATATTGGAAAAGCTTTGTACTACTTTGGCTGAATAATTTTCTAAAATTTGATATTGGATCAGGAAAGTGGAAGGAAGTGGATTATACTTAAGAGATTTACCTTCTAAAAAAAAGTAAATATGTAAATTATAAAGGTGATGTTAATTTAAGATTAGTTAATATTTCAAAGTATTTCAATTAAGATAATAAGATTAATGATAGCTGTATTGTTTTGTTTGGTCACACAAACGTGCGGTTCAAAAACAGACTGCTGGAAGTACTGTTTAAGATTTGGGGTTTACCCGTTTATTCAACATTTTAGAAAAATATCATTCCTTAATTTCTTATGAAAAAATTCAAAGTCTTATCGTTCAAATACTGTGCAGAGATTCATAGATTTTCTGCACAAAAGACCCACAGCATATGACCAATGATCGTAAAAGATATAATATAATAACGTTAGGAATTTCCGCAAGTCATAGCAAAAGAAATGGCACAAGTTAATATACATCAATAAAAAAGAGAAGAAATTAAAGAAAGAAAAATTTTATTTATACAACAAGATCATGTAGTAATTTAGATAACATTTTTTTTTAATGTCTCTATTACATTACTCATTTTTATTTTTTCCATCTCTCATTTATAAATAAAAATTATGCAAAAATTTGTATGAATAATTTTTTTCTGCGGGCTAGGTAAAAACAATGACAAAAGGCGAGGGCGTTCTTACCATTAGGATCTGAAGCGGAGCAGATTCCCCCGTAGAGCAAGCCGAAGTCACCCCACAAAAGATAAAAAAAAAAAAAAAAAAAGTTAGTATCACAAACATTTAACATTAATCACATTTTTTTTTTCATTTTCAACGAGAGAATAATTTGGACAAGGTATTTAGCTTCTTTTTTTTTTTTAATTAAGGAGTTGTATTTTGAAATATAAAATACAGTTATAATTTGTTATTCAAATATTAATAATTGAAATTTCAATTATTTAAATTTTATATATTTAATCACAATCTTAATTATTAAATATAATTATAAAGTGAACCGACTAAACCCTTTGCCGACGGTATCTTTTGATTTTGACTATCGTTTGGTGAGATTGGGACTATAAAACTAATACATGTAACAAGTCGACTATGTTGGGGTTATAATTAATTTTATGAAAAATAATGCAATTTCCTTAACAGATTTAAATGTCTTTTTTCGTCAAATGTTATCATTATAATTATAATAATAATATTATTAGAGTAGCACAAAATTACCATTTATAGTATAAAAGTTAAATAAGATAATGAAATAATTACTGCATATAAAGAATTAAATAGTAACAACTAAAAAACAGCAAAGACTAAGTTAAAAATTATTATATATAAAAGCTGGATTTATTCTTTAAATACAAATAAGTTTAAAAATAAGTGTACATTTAAAACACACACACACACATTTTGTTCTTTTAATTTTCTCTTGTTTTTTGTTCCATCTTCTCTAGCCCGTGTTGCTTGGAAACACAAATCCAATTTGGAGATCCTTTCATCGATACAATCTCCTAATATTTATATTTTAAAAAAAATCATTATTCTTTTTAATATTTTGAATTTTTTCTGTAACCACGCCGTAAAATAATAGTAGTGTCTTTGTTATCAGTGATACTCCGAGATATCTTAGATTTGAGCTAATTGTGTGACTCATTTTTAAGCTGATAATGTATTAAACTCTATATTAATATAGATTAAAATGTAGTTAAAAAAAAAAAAAAAACAGACTGTGAATGAAGTATATATAGTTAACGTGATTACGGAGCAGATTAAGCCAAAAATATATAGTTACAGAAAATGAAGTTACCGTTCATCCAATTCTTCTCAGGTTGGAAATGGTAAGCTGTTCTCTGCCATGACAGCATGCTATTGTTCCAAGGATACGATTCCCCGTTCCCATTGTTGCAGTTCGATAGCCAGCTGGATTTCTCCGAGACCCCTGCAGACACGCCACGTGAAACCGTCGTCTGCCATGTTGACCATGGCACTGTCTCGGGGCTCAGTTCCAATTCATTGGGTGTTACTGTTAACAACGTTGTTGGCAATGATGATGACACATGATGATGATCTCCATCATGTCCATTTGAATGCGCCCAGCTGTAACCATTGAAGGCCACCAAGGACACAAGTACCAGCAACCCACAAATGATCACAACCACCTCCTTCACCACCTCTCTTCGAGCTGGTTCTGCGGGTACCGGAATATAATTAGAACAAGGGAGTTCTGAATCAGACAAGGAGGTGGTTCTTGTGTTGGGGCTTCCCATTGGTGGGACTAAACAAGGAATGTGCAACAATTCACGCGATAATGGAAATTAATTAGACTTATAACACTTGGGTTGGGTTTTTTGTTATGGTAGGGAGAGGAGGAATTGGCCAAAACGACACACAAAAGTGCACAAATTGTAAACTGAATCAGACAACTCTGTGTGACCTGCATTTACCACATGACCATATTTATAGGGGTCTTTCTGCCAGGATGGATATCAGTACATTACGGGGGCAGAACTGTTTATTTTATTTTAACAAATAATTGAGCTTGCTGGCCCCGCCTTTTTTTTTCTATTGCCAATGTTCTTTGTTTTTCTAATCAGTTTCTTTTATTACACATTTTGTTTGAAGAGATTTATTATACGTACATTTGTAAGTTTGTAATTAACTAGTTGATTGAGTAATCTTAAAAATTTAATTTTAAGGAGAGGGTTATTTTGAGAAAAACATGTAACTTTATATATTGATATTTATAAAAAAAATGTCATATTATTTTTATTCTGGATTTGTCCAGATGATAGTGATGACATATTTTATAATCTTATTGTGTGGTGATCCTTCAATAAAAGGCTCCAAAAGTTGGATGCTAAAGGGCTTATGTCCTTTATATGGTCTACAAGTTGGAAGCAAGGGAGGTAAGTTACCCGTAACAACTTCAACGTACAAGTAAGAGGCTAAGATGTGAGCTAATTATATGAAGTATTTATATTCTTTTTTGCCTTTACATTGGCATGTGAAGTATTTGTCGATTATCCTTGTAAATAAGAGGATTACCTGTTTATAATGATTCGTCTTGAGTGACGAATGGCCGAGCCAAATGGGCAGGGCAAAACCAGCTAGACCGAGGTCTAGAACAAATTTTATTTTCAAATATTTGTAATATATTTTTATTGTTTATATTTTTTAAAATATGAAACAAAGTAAAAAATAATAATAATGTGATACTTGTTAATTATTAATAAAAATATATAATTTTATAAAAAAACTCTATAATTTTTTTGGTCATCATAATAATCTAAAAATAATATATGAAAATATTTATATTGACTTTTCTTCTTCACATATTATTTTTCACCAATTAATCTATCACGTATATATTTTCTAGCTGCTAATCGAATTTCGGTTTAATAGAATGCCCCCCCCCCCCCCCTTTAAGTTACTGCTGCAGTTTTTTTTTTTTTTAAACGAAGTTATTCATCCAATATACCAAAAAAAGTTATTTATCCAATAATTACATAGAAAAACATATACATGTAATTACACCTTTAATTTGTTTACATCATTTTATCCGCATACGGTTTATGTCATTTACCTAGAACTAAAAACACATATAATTTTGGTAATTTTCAGAAATGAAGATGAAAATAATACAAGGATGTGATTATTAAGAATAGTCAATCATTCTTCTTTTGAACTAGTTTCTTGAAGGGAGTTAAACTTGCTCTATTTCTAATACTTATTCTACTTACTGGTAAATTTACTAAATACGCTGAAGGAGATTGTTAATTTATCAAAATTATAATTGATAAAAAAGAGTGCAATTTTCTTTACAATATTCACTAAATAAGTTTTTTTTATAGTTGTTTTTATAAATCAACTATATATCCCTTATAAAATAGTGAAATATATATTTGTACATAAAAAATATAATTTTACTTTTTTTTCCATATAGAATTTTCTTGTGGCGATATTTTTTTTCTATAATAAACATAAATTCACACAATTATCATAAAATCATATAATTGATGCAACTGATTAACATTATTGACAATTTATTAATATTATTTATAAATGATGCACCAGCACCATATACTAAATTAAACCACGTGAAGTTAAGAACGTTAAATCAGAGACGGACGGTAAAGCCAATAATATTAATGTATCCCTCCCTGATCATGCTAACGTGTACCAATAATATTAAAAAGTGTAGAAATAATACTCCTGCAAACAATGAAAGAAAAAGAGCAATAGACCTACCTAATAGGGGTGTTCGCGGTCTGGATTGGATCGGTTTTGAAGCAAAAAATCATCCGATCCAATTCCTTCGGTTTGGTCATTTGATCATCCATTCGGTTTGAAATTTTTTTCAAATCCGATCCAATCCAATCCAATTTTTTTCGGTTTGGATTGGATCGATTTTCGGTTTTTTAAAAAGTCTAAAAATAAAACTTATGAGACTTATTTTTATCAAAATAAGGAGTATCTAACATAAATAAACACATTCATTGGACAAAAACAAACATCATTTTCTAATTTTCATTAGACAAACACGTTAATTGGACAAAATAAGAAGCAATGTATTGCATTTTTGGTTTTTGGGCTATGATGGGGAATAGGCCCAAGTAGATAAAGGGTAAGGTATGATTTATAATTGGATCGGTTTGGATTGGATCGGTTTTCACCGGCCAATCCGAAAACCGATCCAATCCGGTGAAAATTTTTGGTTTTTTTTCGGTTTTTGGCTTTTCGGTTTTCGGTTATTTCGGTTTTCGATTTTTCGGTTCGGTCACCGCAGTTTACATCGGTTTGGATCGGTTGATGAACACCCCTACTACCTAATATAAACCGGCCCTAATTATGGTCCACACATAACCCATGTTCTCCTCACCAGTTGTAAAACTAATTAATAGAAGCCAGAAACAACATATATAGAATGGTTCAACGAATTGATGTAGTAAGTAGTAACTAGGAAGCCGTGTTTTGATTTGATGATGACTCATGAGACATTAACAGGCCACGGAGGCATATGAAAAATCTAGAAGTTTAAAATAATGCATTACAAGAAATCCAAGTGTAAACATAGTGTGTTAATTATGTGTATTAAGTCAAATAATTAATTAATTATTTGATTGGAATATACTCGATCAATCTTAGAGGACTAGATTTAATCAGAATTTCTATTCCTACGAAGCACCGCCATGACTATCAGAAAATTGAGCTTGGTAGATGAGGTCAGCTTTTTATAAATTATTAGTAATCATTGTTATTATTTTCGCTAAATAATCCTAACAATGGTTAATTATACTTAATTATTACATATTTTATTCCACATGATTCCAAATCCAACTCCAACATCCACCATCTACCTCGGCAATGAGTTTCCTTCCATATGATTATTTTTGACATATATAATTGTTGCTGAGTCAGATGGAGGTGGCCCTGTTGCTCATTCTTTGCAGTCACATTTCAACTGCATACAATAATGCTCATTCTTCTGTATTTCCCAAATATATTGTGTTTGTTTTACGCCGCATATAAAATGAAATGAATTGGCATACACTCATTGGCTGTTCTCATAGGTGATGCAGTGCCAGACTTTGTTTTTCTCTATTTCCCAGTTTTGTGATGCTGGTAATGGTTCGGACCCACCTTTCCCCCCAATAATGTTTAATTATTGGCAATGAAACAAAAGTAATCAAACAGAAGTTACCAACATACCTAATAAACCGCTCGCTTATGTCATTCTGCAGCATGATTGTGGGGAGTTTGTTTGTGTTTTTATTAAGAGAGAAAGTGTTTTTAATGACATGCTTAATTTTTTTTAATAATTAGATTGTCTTAAAAAATTATTTTAAGATTTTTTCTTGTTAAAATTAAAAGTGTTCTTACCAATAACTGGTTCAATCTGTTTACGACTCTATTCTCCTGATGTTGAGCTCCTTCACTTGTGTAGGATGAGATACCTGAAAAGGGATTCCGATGATAAAAGACAATATTTGTCTAATGTGTTATGGTATGAATGGAATGACACTTACCTATTCTTATGTTATGTGTTGTCTTATAGAGTATAACGAGTTGGTAACTATCATAAGTCCATTGAGACATCGATCATATGTGGAGTGTGTGTTAACTAAATGTAGATCCAATACACTACACAAAATATTTCAAGAAAAATCTTTTTTTACTGCATAATTTAAGGGAAACTTAAAAACTATTATGTATTCTTTTAAAATCATAATTAACACCTTATATTTATCTCACTCATCAGTTAGTACTAAAGATATAAATTAATTAATATGAGATTGTTCTAGTTTAATGATCTCAAATTTAAGTTTAGATTTAAAACTATATTAAATATTTGAAATTGAAAGAATAATTTTATTACATATAATACTTTTATCCTGAAATGGATTGTCTCTTATACAAGATATATGTGTTTTCTAAAACCATATCTCTGCCGGCTAATTAGAATGATTTGTCCTTCTTATCCAAGTTAGTTTAGTATGTTTCACATGCAGCACCGTGAGGTATTGCAGATTCCACATGCCTATGCTTCCATAGGTAGCTAAATGAGTCGGTTGATGGGCATTATAGTATACATATTCTCACAGCATAATGTTTGTTACAATGAATAACCGGTTGGTCTTCAAACTTCTTCCTTTGCCGCCGAGCAAACTAATCACAGCAAATTTACGTGCAAATAACTTGTCATTATTTATTTAAATTCTATACTTGTGTCTCTGTTCAGAAGTGATACTTTCCAGCATGGGACACTACTCAAGCTTGAGTTAGATAATGCCCGGCCGCTCAGACACTGAGTTTATATTCGTAACTTTTATAAACTTATCACATCTTCAGTAAAGAGTGTTTATATGAGTTTTTTTAAAATTTTTTATTCATTTTTTTATAATTCCTATATTATCATGTTTTTAATAAGAATTCTTATAAAATTCTGTTTCAATACAAAAAATTATAAGAAGTTTTAAAAAATCTCCTTAAGTAATGTTTGATAAAATAAAAAATTGTAAGAGTTTCTTATATTAAAAATTTAAATTTTTTATAAAGAAACTTTTATGCCATTTAAATACTCTTTAATGCAAAATTTCTTCTAAAAAATAATTTTTTATCCTTAAAATTTCACCAAACATCTCCTATTGGAAATGCTTTCAGTCTGTATCTTAGGAGATTAGAGATATTCTAAGGCACAAAACTCATGGAGTCATGTTTTTTTTTTTTTTTTTGGGTTACAAGTATATCTAAACCATGAGCCATGTATGTGACCTTAACAAATTTTAGTAAGATATGTTATTTTTGTTTAAAAATTGTATATCTTTTAAAAAATTGATTGAAGGTAATTTTTTCTGAAAATAAAATTACATTTTAATATCATGAAAATCCAATACTGTTTTTTAATTTTTTTTTAGTATATCATTTAATTATTTTGATTACTAGTAGTAACCTTCAAAACATTTGGTCAAAATCTACGTACCATTGCACAGCAAATGTAATATTAATCAAGTATGGAATTAGTAACTTCTGGCCAACATATATTAAACTATAAAATAGTTTAATGTGAATATGTTTACTAGTATAAAATTTTGACATTATCAATCAATTAAAAAGTGTTTTAGATATGAATTTAAAGTAACTATTATAAAGATTAATAGTTTCCAATTATAGAATATAAACCTTGATTTTCAATTAGGAAAAACATATAATTATTAGTATGTTTCCATTAATTTTTTATATATAATTAGAGTAAAATATATAAACTCAAACCAACCCAATTGAGGTAGCAAGGCAAAAATTATAGGGAGTTAAGAATTTATTAACTTTACGAGGTGTTTAAAAGAATTATTTTTTAGGTAAATCTAGGGTATCTCTACTAGGAGGTATTAAGGACTAATTCCTTAAGTTATTAAGATTCATTTAGAGGTTGATTTCTCCAAAAAAAAAGTTTTCCATAAATACTTATTTGAAGATCAAACCCTTGGGTACATATTTAAAATAACAAAAAATATATTTGTCAATCATGTTATACTATCTCTTAAATGAATTTTTTTTACTGCCATATTTAGATACATGAAAGTCACTAATAATGTTTTTATAATCTTAAAAATTCATTTGAGTAAATTTATGCATAAATTATTTTTTTATTTTTTTCAAAACGTACACATGCTTAAGCCAAGAGTTGGATGCGTTACTCAGATTATGTGAAGTCTTGTAGTGTACATGTTTAGGTCGTCCACGTCTCTATGATTTTAAAGAAACTAATATGTGTAGTTATAACTAATATATATATATATATATAACTTTTGCATCCTAAACATAATTTCTTATTTCTCAGCAGGTTTCATCATTATATTTCTAAGTTCTAACTGCATTTTTTTCAAGCCATAAATTTTTTTAAAAAAGCAGGGAGGTAAAGGTTACTGAATTTCAATATTGTATGAAAAAATTTGAGTTGACACGCTGCGATCTCATAGTCCAGCCATCATTAATTTGCATCGGAACTGCAAGCTTGTTGGTACATGATGGAGATGTATGGCTTGGTGGAGCAGTGGGGCCAAAATTTTTGAAACCTTTGATAGAATATAGGAGAAATTATTATATATGTTTATAGTTCCGATGAAAGTTCATGTGATATGTATAGTTAAGTTTTTTAATTTATATAAAAATAATAAAATTTGGTATGTTAATTAAAGACAGACCTTACAATATTTGTTATGTTAATTACAAAATGTGCGTCATGGACGCATGTCCCGGAACCTCAAAATGAAAAGTTTTAATTAAAAGATATTTGTTATGCTAAAAATGTATAAATTATCCTTGTTAAATTTAATAATTAAACTTAATATTAATTATTTAATATTTACTGCCATATATACTATGGTTAGAAATGAACCTGCATTATTTGAAACTTTGAAGTCGGTCACGTGTGGGATATTGTTGGACTCATTGACGAAATCATTTGTATCCAACTTGCTTAATCCACCTTATATATATAGTTCAATTCATAATTTGGCCAAAGGCCATCATCCACCACAGCTGCAGGGTTCTTTACATTAATACGAAGTGTGGATAGGTGTCTCAAATCATAACCAACGCATGCAGTAGCTAGCATTAACGTAAGATGGGGTGCCAAAAGCATAATAAAGTATGCGTGAATGCGTCCTTCTATCCATATGCACCGTTACCAAACCCATTATTCTGACAGATTTGTATTCAGCTGTACCCAACATAAATAAATTAAATATACGAATGGTGTCTCGAAAGCAATTCTTTAGAAGTATGTATATGATGCATGATTGAACAAGCTCGATCAGTACAAGATTTATGCCCTGTTGTGTCGATGATGATGAGAGGTTAGTTCATAGTTTTAATTTGAACAGAGAGGCAAGTTGAATTTGGTCCTCTCTCTCTCTCTCTCTCTCTCACAGGAAAATCTGGGAACCGGATCCTCTCCAGCTCTGTCCAGCAACATTTGTGACCCTTGGATTTATAGGTTTAAATTAAAACTCAAAAAAGTCAAACGTTCACTCCTTTTTTTCTGTACTTTTCATTGAATGAAATTCTATTTGTACCCTCCTATCTGCCATTGATGGACTCTGATTCACATATGCAATCTCCAATTTTCCATACCCATCAGTTGAAAAATGAAGTTCACAATCTCCATACCTGACAAAAATTATTCAAGTTTAAATTAAAAATATCCATGACTAAAATTACAACAAAAAATAAAGAACATTAGAAGAAAATACCTGAATATAAGAATCCGCGTATAGAAATAGAATACCACAATCCTTCACGAACAAAGCATGAAATCTTTCCGCAATATCTCCAATTGGCTGCACATACAAAAGGTACAAGTTATATTCCAATGCTCATAGATTATTTTGTAATAATATCCTTCTTATGTTGAACAATGGAGAACAAAGTTCAGTAAAAAAGTGACTCGTTACGTGGTCTAAATTTGTACTTGTTCAAAAAGTCTTATCGTAACTATACGTGCCTCATCATCAATAATAATCATATTTGTAAACAAAATATAAGAAAAACAATAATCAAATGGAATTTTGTGGTAGCATTCAGTTAGCACACGTATCAGGATAAAGTGATAGACCTAAGTGGGAGAAAATTATTAGAACTGAAATAAGTGGGTGCAAATATATAAAAATAGAAAAAAAAATATAAAAATACAATATTTTATTTAAAATTTTCTGTAAAAAAAATTTACTTAATTTTTTAAAAAATCAGTCAATGTTAAGCAAAAGTTTTCACTAATTATTTGAGTATTCAATAGCCAATAAATTCAAGAGATCACATGGAGAGATTCGCAAAAAGAGACCGTTGAGATAATTTTGGAGATAACCATTCATATGTATTTAGTTGAACAACACACTCCACGAAAAGAAAAAGGATCGAAGATATTAGAACAATTATCCATCTCACTTTTTACTAAAACAAAGTGTTGACTGGTGGTGTGGGGGTGAATGGGAGGCGTTGGGTCACAAAGTCCAGCGAAGGTCGCTAGTACATGGAGCTGCATGCAATGTCAAGGAGAGAGAGTAGAGACAGAAAGGGTGAACTTTTGACCTTTTGGAGTTTTAATCTCAGCCTTTAAATTAATCCAAGGGTCATAGTTGTTGCTAGAGGGAGCTGGAGAGGATGCGGATCCGAAAATCTGACACCAATAGAATTGAATAATTCCTTTGCATGTGTGATCTAAACTCTATAAAGTCATTTATTTCCCTTTCCAAGGGCAAGACCCACCCATTTTCTTGAACATATCTTATCCAGCAAGAACCCACCCTCTCACCCTCACGTTCTGCAATGCATCTACCTTCCTTCCCTTTGTCCCTCTCCCAGACAAAAGGAAATAAATTATTATTTAAATAAAATAAAAGTAATTTCTACATTATAGGATCTCGTATCTCAATTAACAAGAGTCGTAGAAAGAAGAGGTTCAAAATCTCGTACCATAAATGGCCTACAAATAGAAAGAATACTAAAACAGAAATATACGAGAATGTGCTTTCCATGATACTATATATTATTAAATTAAAATTTAAAAAAAGGGCGGAACGATCAAATATTAGAAAATAATTTGTTTTGAATTGAATTAATGTTAATCCCAAACTTTTTTTCCAATAATCATTTATTAAAAATGTGCACTTACAAAAGTAGATTACGTTGCAGAAGAGAATTAAAACGTACAGTGTACAGTACATTATAAGCAACAAAAAATAGTTAAACATATTAGTAATGTCGCGCGCTCTATCAAAAAAATATATATATATCAGTAATGTCTGAACTACGCAATAAAATATAAAATTCGCACTAGAATGATACTTGCTCTACAGTAACTCAAACCGAAACAATCCAAAATGATCCCCAAAGAATCTGAGAAATGGATAAGTTTTATAAAAAAAAAAAAAAAATAACGGACAACTTTAATTTTCAAATTTCTTTATTGTTGTTTTTTACGTTGGAATTTGTATACGGTTTATATTTTAGTATTATTTTTAAACTGGGAAGCATGCAGAAGGGGAAGCAAAAACGTTGGGTCCTATTCTATGGGCAAATCAATTTTATTAACAGATTAATGAAAATTTTGAACTTAGTCCAAACCTTTCAAATTTTCCGCATTATCACTACTAGTTTTTTTTGTTAAATTTTTTTTATGTCAGTTGAGTTTTAAGAGCGAATCAAGACCAAGACGTACTCAAGCTTCAATGAATACTTACATATTTACAAATTATTCATCAACAACATCCTTAATTACATCAGTAGTGAAAATCAAATTTACATCCTTATGAAATATAAATGTATTTCTTATGAATTGAATCAACCTTTATTGATATCATTGTTACTATTCTAATGTTTGAGAAAAGATATTCCCTCAAAGCAAATTCAACAAAATAATTAAATCAATATTTAGTTCCACCAAGATACAAACAAATGCCCAGTGCATAATTTGTTTACTAGTTATCTTAGATTATTAAGTTAATTCAGACGATTATCCTTTGGGCCATATAAATTTGCACCCAGACATTTCCAATTCCTAAGGCTTTTTCTACCAAAGAATAGTAATATTTCATGGCATGCTTTGATCCAAATAGAATAATCAGAATGTGTTATCAGTAATAAAAAAAAAAAAAAAACATTGCAGCCTCATGAGACTATGAGCCCATTGGATTGATTACTCTGACTGTACCCTCTTCATCCAAAGGAAAATTTTGGGGTGTAGACACTTAAGTGATAGAAAGAGAAAAGAAATAAAAAAGTTATTGATATTATTGATAACATGATTTCACAAAGAAGAAGAGAAAGATAAAAAAAAAAAAAAAAAAAACTAAAAAATGTCAGTGGAATGTTAGTATTATTAGAATGTCTAAATATCTTTGAAATTATCCAAATAAGAATCTCACAAAAAAAATCATGTAGGCACATTATATATAATTCCATCATCACAAAAGTAAAGGAAGAAATAGTTAAAGAAGGAAAAAGTTCACCTCTTGGTCCCAATAATTAAAGTTAGCACAATCAGGCTTTTAGTAACTGTAATGCACTAAAGTGAGAAGATTGGCAAGTGAATTTACTATTAACCGAATAACTTATCAGGAAAGGACAATTAACACTTTTTGTGAAAGACTTTTTTTTTTGTGATATGTACAAAAAGGAAGTATTAAGTGGTTCAAAACTGGTTGGATTTTTAAAACAGTTTGAAAACTGATTTAATTCTGAACTTGTGTATGAGTGTGGTTCGGTTCAGAACTGGTTCTTTAAATGGTTCAAACAGTTCATTATAATGGTTTGGATCATCTAAGTGGTTCGTTATAAACCGGTATGTTAAGTGATTCATTAAAATGGTACACTAAAAGTTTAAAACAGTTTGAAAAAACCGAACCGTGTACACCCCCCTGTGTACATTCTTTGTCGACCCTTTTTTTGTTGCAACAACAACTTGTAAGGAAGACAAAGGAAGCGTAATTTTTGGCCTTATGTCTGTTTGTCAGACTCACACACCGAAAGAAAGAAGGGCATAAGCTAACCTAACTGGCCTAGCCCACCACACAGTTAGCAAGACAAGGGCCATGAACACTGTGCATAATATATATAACGTTAACGCGTTGGCACTGGCATTGTGCATGCAACGTTCAACACGGAACTGCACTATGGTCTAAAATTGCGGAAAGTTCCTCATGTTATTTCATTATCCTTCACTTCAATACAAAAGAATAACTACCAACCTAGCTTCACGCTTAACATTTTTCTATCAGTGGCACTCCTTATATATATACACATTCGATTCTGAAAGCTCTACCCCCTCTCCTCTCTCCTTTTGTCGCTCGTTTTTTTTTATATTAAAAATAAAAATCACTTCCAAAGATTCGTCATGTGTGACATTCATTCCATTACCCTCTCAACAACTTAACATGGTAAAGCCTTTTCTTCTTCTTGTATATTTTTTAGTCATTATTACTTTATTGCCAGTAGTAGTATTTTCCAGTTATTTAAAAGGTTATAGTGTTTGTTTGATGCTCAGGTTGGGTTCAACTCAGTTCCTAATTGGCTTCTCATTCTTAAGGAAGAGAAGTTTTTCACTCGCTGTTTGATTCATGACTCTGTAAAGAAGAACGAGAAGAACATTTTTTGCTTAGATTGCTGCACAAGCATTTGCTTCCACTGTTTGCCCTTTCACCGCTCTCACGTCCTTTTGCAGGTTGCCCGAAATTTTTTCTGCTAAAAAGGAAAATGGAATGATTTTTTTAACCCACACCATTTAGACGATTCTGTTTCCTGTGTTAGATACGAAGGTACATGTACAATGACGTATTACGGCTTGGTGATGCTCAGACATTGTTGAATTGTTCCCTTGTTCAAGTAAGCAAAAGAATCAATGTTTAAAAACATAAACAAAAGTCTATATCCTTTTTTTTTTTTTTTGTTCTGATAGTTGATCTAAATCTTTCTGAATTGTGATGAATGAACAGCCGTACATAACAAATAAAACTAAGGTTGTATTTTTGAAACAAAGGCCACCCAGCCGCTCTCACAAAGGCTCTAGCAACATTTGCATCACATGCGACCGTAACCTCCAAGACCCATACATCTTCTGCTCTGTCTCATGCAAGGTTCAATTTTCCTTTTATTCAAATCACCAATTCCTAGCAACTTGAAAATGTCATTTTTTTTGTTCTTTTGGTTTTGTTACTTTGAGTTTTTTTGTTTCCATTTTGATGATAATTATGTGGTCTTGGATTGGACATATGAATGATCAATGTAGCAGGTGCATCAACATGTTCTACAAATTACCAAAAGCACAAGCATGAAGGACAGTTGGAAGAAGCATGAATTCTCTGTGATACTAGACAGAGATAGAAGCAGCAAGAACACACAACAAATTGAAGATAGCCAGATTACAACAGATTCAGGCCTTGACTCACCCAATTCGACGTGGTTATGCACCGTGTCTGGGTCAACAAATACTAATAGTGGGGGTGTGGCAGACAGCGTGAATGAGCCACTCAAAAAGAAACGTAGCAGTGATGATATGGTGCCAGAGATTTGGTACACCATGGTGAACCGGCGAAAAGGTGTCCCTCATCGATCTCCATTGTACTGATAACATCTCCTCCAACCAATTATTTTTTCAATCGAATAAAACAATTTCGTAGGTTCAGCGTTCTTACATTTTCACTTTTCACATATACTTCCACTTCCTTTTAAGTAAATGCAATTGATATGTAGTCCCCTTTATTAACAAAGGAAGGCATTGAACAAAACTTGAGGATGTTAAAATGCTTTTGATTTTGGTTCTTAAGCTTTGGTCTACGTCAAGAAAAACTTTGGTCGAGTATTCATGATGCATTTTGAATATTGTTAGGATCTTATGTGCTTTCTGTAAAGTTAAACCTTGTTGAGCAACAAAAAAAAAAAAAAAAGTTAAACCTTGTTGAGCACAACACAAAAATAAATTGCTGGACAGCTTCTTATCAAATTAGATCACGGGTTTATTTTCTTCATTTGCGTCTTTTATGCATTACCTTTATTAGTCTAGACATGCGGCGTTGATACATTTTATTTCAGTATAAATATTTTGAATTCATGTTAAAAGTCAACATGATTTTATTTTATACAAAATTCTGATTTGACTTTATTAAAAGAGGAAAAAAAAGTGCACCTACTCACTTTTTGAAATAAGATATCTCATAAACTTTGCATATTTTAAATTAACGATAGCATTTATTTTAACCTTTTCATTTTATACTTCTCAGTTCTCACTTTAAATGATCCATATTTATAAAACAGTTCTTTAGAAGGGAAAATTACACAAAGCTAATATATATCGTACTGTCTTTAAAAGACTGTCAATACAAATTAACTAGAGATTTGATTAAAATGGTTTTCAATTTTAAAAATTTAGAAGCTTATGTATTTTTATTTTTATTTATTATATTAGAGATGAGAGCTGTTAGATAGAAAAGGAATAATTGACTATTATATTGGATCTAATTTAAACATCAAACATTAAATTCACACTAACATAGATACATAACGTTTGAATAAAAAGTGAAAAGAAAAGGGAGAAAGTGGTTGATTTTTGGAAACACAAATTTCAGGCGGCGCTAGGTTGGCTATGAGGGTTTATGTTTATATTTTCAAATAAAAAATAAGAGTAAAAATATGTTCATTTAAAATTTTAAAATATTTTTATGAAAAAGTAAAAACACATCTTAGAAAAAAAATTCAATACTTTTTTATGTCTTAAAAATTAAAAAAAAATTCAAAAAATAGATACTCAAACTAAGTGTTACCTAAAATTTTCTCTCTACTTTTACTTTTTTTAAGTATAAAAAAAATTTATGAGACTTATTTTTTATTTCTAATAAATTTAAACTAATAACAAAAAAGAATGTTAGAAAATGTATTCTCTTACTCTTATGTGGCAGGAATTGAAAAAGAAAAAGTATATACATCAATTGATTATAGATACTGTAAATAAATTTGTATAAACAAATAAAGATACCAGATATTATATGGATTTATGGAATAAAAATAAAAGTGTTATCTAATGATTGTTGGCTATATAATATAATAAGTTTAATGACATTGGCTGGTGAGACTCTTAAAAATTGTAAAATACTACTGAGTCTTAAATATAATTGCCCTTTTATTTATTTATTTAATTCAATATATTTTGAGACCCAAAAAACGTGAACAGTATGTAAAATAGGGCGAATGAATGGGGCCCAGTCAAGGAGAGAGTTGGTTGAGTCCGTGAGAGGTGACCTGGAATCTCTCTATAGCAAGGATCGTTGCTGTCACAGTCAAGTGTCGGTATTGCTCCTCCATCTAATTTGCAACATCTATCTCTATCTTTCTATCTACTTAGTTTCCCTCCTTTCTTTCATAATCGACCTCATTTCCCTCCATTGCAGACAAAATGCAGCTTCTTCAACTCAGCGACAGTAAGGAGGCTCTTTATGGTGCACTCGATGCCTGGGTTTCCTGGGAGCAAAACTTCCCCATCGCCTCATTGAAAACAATTTTGATTTCTATTGAGAAGGAACAACAATGGCATAGGGTTGTAAAGGTTTTTATGCGTTTCTCTTTGTCAATAGTAGTTCAAGTTGCCATTCAAGTATCTGATTAATTTATGCGCATGAGGCGAATCATTTTAACTATGGAAAAACTTTATTCATTTTACCTTCTTATTTTCTTTTCCTGCATGACAAGTTTTATCCTAACAGAGCCTATGTACCTTTCTTTTCTTGTGCTTCTGATGATTGTTTGGTACTGCAAAAATACATAGCATGCTATGGAGTTTACCAGTTCTATAAAGTTCAATTTTATGTATTCGATTACCAGCTTTTTTTGTGTGTGTCTGTACAAGATTTTTGTAGTCTATTTCTCTATTTAGAACTTGGTCAATTTATCCATTTATTGTATTCTTTCTTTTGATGATGAATTTATTATTTTATGGAGTTTCTTTGCCATGTCTTGAATCTTGATTTTGGTCTGATCCGTTGGCATGTTAGTTTTGGGATGTATTGTGAGTTTTCAGTAAATAAAGATGTTTGGGAGTACTTTTAATATTTGTGGGAAAAAAGATAATCCAGGGTTGAATTTTAGTTGACCTCAGTATTGTTAGTAAATTACTCTGGTGGTTTAATATCCTATGCAAGGTAATTAAATGGATACTGAGCAAAGGGCAGGGGATGACAATGGGTACATATGGTCAACTTATACGAGCTTTGGATATGGACCATAGAGTGGAAGAAGCACAGAATTCTGGGAAATGAAAATTGGTTCTGATTTGCATTCAGTTCCTTGGCAATTGTGTCATCTCATAATATGTATATTATCGAAACAACATGCTGGAAGATCTTGTTAAGGTACGCTCTCCATTATTTTTGACATTTCTTGTATATTTCTCATAAGCGACATCTACTCGTGTAAGTGATCAATGTGCTGGCACTTAGCAGTTTGATTGTACTGTACATTCTTCACTCACAGTGGAATAAGGAAAATTTGGTTTTTCATAGATTCCATTCTGATTAGAATGACTTCCAGACTCAATTTTGAAATAATGTATTCCATTGATATTGGTGTCAAATCCAATATTAAAAAATTATTATTAATCCGTGTAGATGACTGCAGAACCACTCCGTAGGATAAAGCTTGGTTATTTTTGCTGTTGTTGCATGCTAATATTAATCTGCAATATGTTTACCTTCTGCAATGTCCCTGATTTTGTTTCTTTCTTTTATACTCTACTTGACTGTTTGGTGGGATAAATCTCTCAATAGCAACAAAATGTTCATATTAAAAATAAAAGCTAGAAATGTAGTTGATGAGAACTTACTTAACACAACTGCAATTTGCAAGTTTCCCTACAAATTTAGTTACTATTTGCACTGCACTGCTCAATTTCTCAACATTTTTAATTAGCAAAATCTGGAGTAAAATGAAATATTAATAGCTGAAAAGAAGAGTAGCTGTCGCAATAGCAATAGATTCTGGTTATAACTGTTGAATTTGATCACTGTCATAGGATAATAAAAAATTGTTTACCATTACTAAATAATGATATTTTTTGGTGAACAATAAATAATTATTATTTGATTATAGAGGAACAGCAATAACTGCTTTACCCAGTCATTTCTGTTGAGGAAAAAAATAAAGTAATTTTCTTATCTCATTTGTTGTGGGCTGTGGATGTTGTAAGCTTTCCTATGGTTGTAATACTTTAGGTACTATTGGGCTTGCATCCAGCATCCTTACTTTTTGTTCGACAGTTGCAAATAGTTAATTTAACACACGGTTAACCTTCTCTTCATATTCCTTTGCTTTTGATTAAAAGCTTTTCAAGGGACTGGAAGCTTTTGATCGAAAACCTCGGGATAAATCTCTTAGGCTTAGCTTAACAGAAAGAGAGGGTACTCGAAAAATATAACTATCTCTTCACAGAGGAAGGACCAACCAAGAGACATAAAGGAACTCATTTGAGGCAAAGAAACATGTGCATCTTACCACAGAGAAAAGGGATCAGAAGCAATCTAGAAAGGCCTCATCTGAGGAAAAGTATAACTCAAGTAGTCCCATGTTATTCTTTCAAGTTGATTAAATTGGTTTTGATCTTGAACTGTTCAGGTTACAAAATAGTGGTAGATTAAAATTTTCAGCGCTGACCTGCACTCCTACTTAAAAACACGTTTCAGAATAAATGAATTAATGTATCTGAACACTGAACTGATTTCAGTCATTCCTACTCACCTGTTGAATTTCTTATGAAAGAAGAAGTTTATTTCATTATTAATAATATCCTGCTACTTCTGTCTTGTGCAGAGCAAAAAGATCTACAATAGGATATTACACACATCTAGGGCACTCTTTTCTGATGCCATGATGGTATTCTGATATGATGTAGTAGACCAAAGTGCCTCCATGTTCAAGTATTCTGCTAATGTATGTGGGAAGCCCATCATGGATAGAAGTGCAGCTTGAGGAAATGGAACCAAACGTATGTCTGACCCTTGGACGTCAAAAGCTGTTTCAAATTTATATACCAAAAGAAAAAAGCTTTTCCAAGTTTGCTGCACGGTTTATAGTTATTGGACTACGGAAGTCCAGAGGCTATCATGATGTGTGAGCATTTTTATTCTATGAACATTTATCCTAAATTAACAATTCAAATCCTTGTTATGTATTTTTTATTTTCAATATTTTAGATAAGCTACTAATCCATGCTATGTAACTATTATATAAAGGGAAACATTGAAAAACAAAATAACTAGTGATCACGTTGCCATCACATGTTTATTCATAGATGAATCAGTAAAAGCGTAATGAACATATAAATATGTTATTACTTTTAAATATCAAATTTTCTATTCTTCAATACTGCGAATTTAATTTTATAATCGTTATTCTTAACAACGAATCGGGAGCAGAGCGCATGATTTACTTGGCTTAAGACCTGTCAAAAACATCAGATGAGATAATTGGCAAAATCCTGTTGAGCTTGCAGAACACCCTGTTCTTAGATGTGGCCATGTACATTTGCCTTCTCCATTCTCCAATAGAAGGGAACCCAGACTGATCTGCAATCCAGTTATTGTAGTCCCACTGTAATATATACACAATCCCAAACACATGTCAAGTGTCTTTATGAGGAGGACAACCATACAAGTCTTGACTTTAGATAGGCAAAGACAACAAAAGCACAAGCTAACAAAACCTTCAAAAAAGGAACACCTGAAGAATGCCCATATTATGAGTGTAACGCTTAGGAGTGCCATAGGCTTCAAGTGATGAGTAAAAAGCATCAACATCTTTAGCCATCTCCTCTTTTGAAGGAAGTGCAATGCGATTAGACAAGATTCCAGCTATCCACTTGCTCTGCAGTTCAAACAAGGGGAAGGGAGCAACCTGCCGTCATACATGCCACCTCCCGATTGGTTTCAAGGAAGGGAAAATCATACTTGTACCTGGAAAAGGAATAAATGGGCGTCCATTATTAGTGTTGTGTCTCAATTGCGAGAAATATTACAAGATCCCAAACCACCACATGTTTTTTATTGTCTCAAACAATCTTCATGTAACATATAACTGAGATTTTCAGTTTACAAAACATAATAACACTCAATTACATGTGACGTGCAAATTGGTTGGAACCATGACACTTGTAAACCAAGTAGGAAGATTATTTAAGTTTAAACAAAATAAATTGGGGTTTTTTCAATAGAAAGTGATACAATATGGAGAATGCTGAGAATAACCTGTGCAATGTATGATGAAGTCAGCACCAACTGCACTTCCATCTTGAAAAACTACTGTACCATCTTCCTGAACGCTACCAATCTGTATTGATTGATAAACACTAGCTTCAGATAAACCATTCTAGGCAACAGTTGTCAAAGAAATTTACGGATTCTCATGAAAGCCATCCAATTCTCACCATGGATGATAAATTTTACCATAGAATAAAGCCACATGTTTTCATGGCCAGGCACCTTTCCTAGCTTATTGTCTTCAACTGACTTAGCTGCAATGTGGAGTTCTTTAGCAACTGTTGCGACATCTCGGGAGATATCAACCTCACTAGCAGAACTACCTATTAGAACTACAACCTGCCCAAAGAAGAAACAGAAAAACTTATCAAAATAAAGGTCGAATCGTGATTCTCAATTGTCTAGTTTTTTATTTAAAATATTTTCGATTGTCTAGACCTTCCAAAACTATATAGTATTAAATATGACATTTTAATGGAACTATATAGTATTAACAGGACATTAAAGACAAAAACTGCTTTCAGCAATACTTAACACAAACAAACAGGTAGAATTGAAGAAGGGATTAATATAGTACGTAATTGATCTTGAAAGGGCTCAGGTGTTCTATAATTATGGCTATGCATCTGCTTCGCTGGCCATGCCTTAAGGCCTGAAAAGAGTCTAAATTGTAAAATGAAACTAAAAAAGAACTATACAAGTATAAATTGCCGCTTACTTGCATTAACATTTCATGAAGCTTTTACAGAAAAATGGTTGAATAATTAATAATGGTAATTTCTTCTGAATGTAATCATGTATACACAACACAAATGGACCCTGCCGGTTTTGGGGTGACATTAATCCAAAATTGTTATAACCTGAACGGGACAGTTCAATACGGGCAGAGATTAACGGTAATTTCTTCTGGATGTATACACCATATCGGCACATCTTTTTATTTATTTGACGGCAAAAAAATTAAAATATTACAATTTAAATAAAAAATTACAAGAATACTATATTTTGAAAACTATTTCCAAATGTATGGCAGTCAAACACGCCGTCCCCATAGGCCCCTATCACGCCGTCCCCAAACGTGACTGATCACGTCCCCAACAGATGTATTTGGTGAGGCAGTCACGTCCCATCCAAGTATAACCTTGCAAATTCGAATGTGATTTCGGGGCTTCACCTGCTTCTTGTTTCTTATATGCGAAGGCACATGCAGAAAATGCCCCACAAAGTTAAGAGGCTATCAAGAGGGCCTCAAGCAGAGTCAATTTTGAAGAGAAAAAATGGTGACTTTAAGGAGTACTATAACTTGGGACAAGAGCTTGGGAAGGGTCAATATGGAACAACATTCCTATGTACCGAGAAAGCCACTAGGAAAAACTATTGCATGCAAGTCCATTCCAAAAGTGAAATTGGTTATGGATGATGATGTGGAGGATGTGAGGAGGGAGATTGAGATAATGCATCACAATTAATTTAAAATAATTACATAATGAGAAACTTAAAAAAAATGTAATTATTAATAATTAAATAAATACAAAATATTAAATCAAAGTAATAAATTTAAATATTTTAAAATTAAATAATAAAATTAAACTTTTTTTTATTTTTATAATTATTAACACAAAATCATTTATAATTATTAAAAACACAATAAATTAAATTACCAAAAAATTATAATTTAAAAAAGCAAATATTAAATAAATAAATATAATAAATCAATTAAATAAATATATATATGGGTAATTAAAATATATTTTTTTAAAGTGAAGTCATAAATATTGTTATAACTTTCATGTATTCCGCTATTAAATATTTTTTTAAAAAAATTTACTTTAGAAGTCGACAACGGAGTTGCGATTTTAAAGTCGTAAAATATTATATTTAAATTTAATTTTTTATAAAAAAAAACATTTAAAGTTGAATAGATATTTACAATTTTAAAGTTGTAAATATCCTTCCGACTTTCAAGCTGAAGGAGAAAGTCTGATTTTATATAAGAATCCTTTTATACGAAGCTAACATATATATATATATATATATTATGTAATGTACATACATATATATAATTATATAATATACGTGCAATATACATATATTAGTAATAATATCTATTAATATACTTAAAACTATATATCTAATGTATGTACATATATATAAATTATATCTTAATGAATTTATTAAATATTTTAATTACCCATATATATACTAAAAACTGTATATCTATTTTTATATGTTTATACTAAAATCCTAATAATAAATATATAAAAAAATTTATAAATTATAGCTACAAAAACTGTAAAGTAATTATAATATAATTTACTTAATTGGTAATAAAATCATTAATTATTTTACTAAAATCGTATTTTATATTAAGCATATGTAATGTAATTTTTTTTAATGTAATTAGTCCAAAACCTACTAATATATAACTAATAAAATCCTTATTTAATTAACCAAACACTTACTAATATATAATTAATACAATTCTTATTTAATTAATCAAAATCTTATTAATTCTAAAAAAAATAAAATCCATATTGTGAAGTCGAAAGCATGGAACTGACTTTAAAGTCGAGTAAAAGTCCAGGACTTCTGATAGGTGCAATATATATATTAGTAATAATATTTGCTAATATACTTAAAACTATATATCTAATGTACATATATATATATATAAATTATATCTTAGTGAATTTATTAAATATTTTAATTACCCATATATGTTTATTTAATTGACTTATTATATTTATTTATTTAACATTTGTTTTTTAAATTATAATTTTTTGGTAATTTAATTTATTGTGTTTTTAATAATTATAAATGATTTTGTGTTAATAATTATAAAAGTAAAAAAATAGTTTAATTTTATTATTTAATTTTAAAATATTTAAATTTATTACTTTGATTTATAATTTGTATTTATTTAATTATTAATAATTACATTTTTTTAAGTTTCTCATTGTGTAATTATTTTAAATTAATTGTGATACATTATCTCAATCTCCCTCCTCACATCCTCCACATCATTATCCATACCCAATTTCACTTTTGGAATGGACTTGCATGCATAGTTTTTCCTAGTCGGTACATAGGAATGTTGTTTCATATTGACCCTTCCCAAACTCTTGTCCCAAGTTATAGTACTCTTTAAAGTTATCATTTTTTTTCTTCAAAATTGACCATGCTTGAAGCCCTATTGGTAGCCTCTTAACTTTGTGAGACATTTTTTGTATGTTTCCTTTGCATATAAGAAACAAGAATCAATCACATCTGGGGAGTGCGTGATAGGGACCTAATCACGTCTGGTGAGGATGTGATCAAACACGTATAGACACACAGCATGTTTCACTGTCATACATTTGAAAATAGTTTTCAACATGCAATATTCTTCTAATTTTTTATTTAAATTGTAATATTTTGTTTTTTTTTGCTTTGATTTGACCAAAACAAAGAGAGTTGAAATTTAATTCATCCTTAGATCAATATAAATATTTAACCATGTAAATAAAATAAAAGAAAAAACATTATCCTTGTTTTGTTCAATTACCAAAAACTTAATTAAAAATATTCTATTCGTAAAGTAACTGTTTTAATTATTAAACACGCTAATAATTATTTTAATGAATGAACAACCACTTTACTCCCTGTAATTAGAAAGCACAGTCACATTAGTATCTAAATATAAGAAAAAAGTTCTGAAACTATAAATCAACAATCAATTAGTCTAAAATTATAAAAAAAATGTTTTAAGTGATGATATTAATATATATTTAAGGATTAAAATGATATACATAATTAATGTGACAGTATGGTTCAATTTCAAAACTAAAAGGACGATTTACTCTTATTTTAATATCTATAAAAAAAAAGTGAAATGCCTTTTGAAAGTTTTTATAAAAAAAAAAAAACTCGTGCGCGGGTGGGAGTAAATAATAAAGGGGAAGGGAAGAGAAAGACAACCACCGGGGATATGAGGAAGACGAGGCTGAACGCAATGTCCGTTGCAAATGATAACGGCGTCGTAAATCTCATCCACACGATAACTATGCGGTGACGTTGACGTCACCCTCACCCAATCTAGCAAACACAACCTACGTTCCAAACCTCACCAGTTCACCGATTTCAAATTCAGCAGCGAAATCCTGCAATTATATCAACACCTCTCTGTGGCTCGGGAACCTTCGAGAATCTCTCTCTTTCCCCTCCCTCTTCGCGAAGGGGTAATCTCGGAAACCCATGCACTCCCGAGGCAGATTGGTTCGGAGCGACGAGTAGAGGCTCGAGTGGACTAAGCTCCGCTTCGGGTCCAAACGAATCCACCTCCGAAGTGTACACCCAGGTGCCACCCACTTGCTTCCCTCGCTCGAAAACCACCACGCGATGCCCTTCTCGCCGGAGTTTTTTTTTTTAAAAGATTCTAGTTACATGTTATTGTTACATTGACATTAATGTAATGGACTATAACTGCGAGATAAAAAATTTACAGAAATAGAAAAATTGAACATGTAAATAGAAAATCTATTAAAATTTTGAGTCAAAATTTTGAATTAAAATGTTAAGTCTAATTCACTTATATAATTATTTAAATATTATATAATTATTTAAATATGAATTTTTTCAATAGCCCCTCTATTTGCACACTACCAGGCAGTTACAACTGAATTACAGAAACAATTATTTTAATAATTCCTTAATTCTTCAAACAGACTCGTGATACTTGGTGGGCTTCCTTGTGGTCCTTTTGGGCCTAGTATATTGAGCTGGGTTACTATAACAGCCTCAGAGAACTTGTCAACCTCTATAGAATTTGAAGTCTTAATATTAATTCAAAAGATATTTATGCGTTAGAGATGGATCATAACTTTGAATAATTTTTTAAAATAAAATTTTAGATTTAATTTTATGAATACAAAAATAGTTGTAATTTTTTAATAAAAGTGATTAGTTAAATTTTCTAACAAAATTTAATCATTAATAAAGTTAATAAATATTTTAAATCATTAGCATAGTGAAAAAAATAAAAATTAATTAAGACATAACACATGGTGGTGACAGAGTATGTAAGCTCTCTTTAAGTAGCTTAGTTATATATTTTTGAGGTAGCACTTTATTCAGGTTTATTTTAACTTTTTTTACAAATAAAAATTTCTTTACTTAACTTCTCTAGAAACTTTACTTTTTAAATTATTATTTTTTAATAACATTTCCAAAATTATATTTCATTTGACTTTATTTTAAGGAAAATAAATTTCATGATGATACCTACTCCTTTGTTTGAAATAGTAGTAGTAACTAATTTTTTTTTATAAAAAATATTATTTATTAGCTCGTTAAGTTTTGTTAATAAAAGGAATTTAATCATTAATCTTTCTCTTTTTTCTCTCTTTCTTAGTCACTGAACAACTTTATGTCTCCCATAATAATGACTGAAAAAAAATAACATGTGGAAGTAACAACAGTGAAAAACACACACTCTTATACAGGCATAATATTTAAATAATGGTTTTTAGAACAGAAAAAGTAAAATTCTTACATGTGGGACTTGCATATATTTTCTTCACTATTTTATATTATTTGTTTTTTCTCAATTTAAATAAGTAGAGAACTTAACTTTTTAATTATTATTTTGTTTTTCTTAATACTTAACAATATAGTGAGATATATAGTTATTTTCTCTTCAACCCACTAAGGTTGGTCTAATGACGACGAGAGTTTAAATAATGTACATAAAATGTTAAATTTGAATCTTATGGTGATCACTGTATACTAAAAAAAAATCATCTTCTCTTTTTCCCCCCTACTATTGTTGCTACTATATTTTCTTTGGTTTTTATTCCTTTTCACCTTCAAACAAGAGAATAAATGTAATGCCCTTTTGTAGTAGGTGAACTACAAACCTTTCATATACTGAATTTGAACTTAGGGAATTATTATGGGATATCAGCCTGTATAGAAAACTGTTTTTTCCACACCTATTGCCATTGATCCGTCTAAACGGAAGTAAAATATTTTCAAGAATAATTTAGCAAATAATGTGTGTTTGGATTAATTTATTTTTTTTAAGAGAATAATAACTTTTTAGAGATTTTTTTTAATGAAAAGAAGTTGTCTCCTCTTCTTTGGTAACTCGCCGCCGGTCATATAAAGTGCTCCGCCCGCATATGTAGAAAAAGAGGGAGTAGGGAAGGATAAACAACCGTTTGACTTTGGCACATGAGGTGACAAGTTTGGCTGGATAACATAACGGAAATGTATGGGACTGCAAATCCTGGAATGACAGTTCAATCCCGTCCTTGGCCTAGAGGAGTGACGAGCAGAACTTTAATTAAATGGCATAAATAAAAAGGGAGGGGGGGAGGGGGGCTTTTCTTTGTTAGAAATCCACATACATCATCGTGGAACTTCCAAACCAAAAAAATGCAACATGAGAAATTCATGAGAAATTTTACGTTACGCTTCAATAGAATGAATTCAAACTTGCACATGATTTTAAGACTTATGTTAATAATAAGTTGAAATGTATCAATAGGATAAGAACTTTAATGTGACAGAGACTCTACAATTTCATCTATGTATTAACTTTTTAGTATTTTTAGTGTTAAATTTTGAATAAGAATCTTGAGATCAAAATCTAATCTTTACTAGATCTTTCAATAAAAGAGATGAATAGATTTTTAACTTGAAGAATAAATTCTTGTAGAAAAACTATAAAGATATGCACATTGTTCAAAAAAAAAATTATTCTTATAGAAAAATATGGAGATCTTCAATAGATCTCTTAAAATAATATTTATTATTAAAGAAAAAAATGAAAAATAATTTTAAAAGATCTTAAATTCTAAATGACATTGTAAAATCTACAAAAAAATTATCCAAAATCTCCATTTAAAATCTATGGTAGTCATATTTTTAGAGACTTATGCTCCGTACCAACAAAATTGGATGGCAACTGAAATAGTACATACATTACATAATATCCACGGAATACAGGAACAACCTTTTTCTCATCTAAAGCTGAAGGATAAGTTGGGCTCACACCTTCTTTGAGATATCCAGGACTCTTAATTTAAGAGGAAATGACTAACATGGCCGACCATAATCAACTATTAAAGGGAACAAAATGGAAGAATACTCCCCAGTGCAAATTGCAAGATCTTCAAGTTGCATAAATTAAATCGATGTGCGTTATTTTATATTGTATGCTAATAGCTCATATGTCTGATAATAATAATATATTTAAGCTTTCACATATCTTTTACTATTCTGGAAAATTGAGATCAGTAGTTAGAATAATTTTAAGCCTTGTTTCCTTTGCTTTTTTCTTACAAACAATTATCATTCTTGAACATTACTTTTAATATTAGTTTTTTAGCAAGTTATATTTTTGACTATGAATTGAACCTATTGTTGAGTGACCTTCCACTATCTGTCGGTGTGAATTTTATTAATTAAACTAGTGTTCTTTTGATCACCATTTCAATCCCATGATTGATAAAAGAATTGTTATTATTAATTATTGTTTAAATGTGCTTAGTACGTAATTTATATTATAATTCAAGGTTATAACTTGAGCTAAGAGAATATTTTTTAATTATAAATCAAATTTTGAAAATTATAATTAAAAATAATAATTTATTTATAATTAACTTTCACTATCAAAGTTAAATATAAAATTAATTATTACAAACAACTTTGTTTCATTTTTTGTAAAAAAAAAAAATATTATAAAAATTATTTTTAGACTATTCAAATGAATAGATTACTGTAAAAACACTTTACACCAAATATATCTAGACATAAAACTTAATGATACATTTAATTGATCCAGTTACATGTAAGATAAGTTTAATTTTTATAACAATTACTTTAAAAATCTTATTAATAATAAATTGTGATTGAAACGAGAATATAAAATATTTTACACTATCATTGCATTGACTATTAAACTCTTAATTATATTTATAGTCTTTTATCAAAATAATTATTTTTCAATGATAACTCAAACATACAGAAGATGTCAGTGTTAGTTTATGTATAACTTTCCTCTTTAAACGAAGACAAGAGATAATCAGAAAGTTGAATGTTATGAAATCCAAAGAAATGCCTTTGATTTTTACTACTATACAATTCGTTTCTTCACTCGATCAAATATTTTCTCAGCACGTGCCAACGAATTGAAAGAGCAGAGAAAACGTACAATAGCGATGAATGAGAGAAATCCATGATTTCGTCTTTGTATAAATAGACCGAAATAAAATTTTGCCGCTACTATAAAGACACACCACACGCTCACAAGTCACAAGAACATTAGTACCTGCAACTCTAGCTATTGGCTAAGCTAACCTTTTTGGGAAAAGAAAATGTGCACTATACAAACCGTGGGGTTTCTCTTTCTCACAAGCAAACTTTCCATCATATTCATATACACTACATTGGATGCTCCTTTAAATTGTTTAGGAATCTAGAACTCAAATCTTGCATTGAATTTTTTTGAAGATATTCTTATCATTATATTCAGCGTCGCGCATCATTAGCGTCCTTTGAAAATATGTATTCTTTTTCTAGTGTGCTTCGACTCTTATGGAATGATGGGCTGATATGAATATTGCATAGTTAGCCACGAGTGGGAGATGAGAAGTAGTAGATGTAAAGTAAAGTTGTGCTTGTGCACCATCATTCGCTATGTTAATATTTTCTCAACCACCAGAAATGCTTTGCTTTCGTGGTGGGCCCGTATCCTCTCACAATCTTTCTATGTTTATGTATGTTCGTGGAAATTTATGCAGGCAAACATGGAATTACAGTTGGGGCCACGTTAACATTGAAATCCATTAATTATGGTAGATGAAGAAAAACTTTCAAGGCAGATAAAATTCCGCAATTTTTTCACTCATCATTGTTCTTTGAAACCTTCTTTTTCTTTTCCGGCCCTATTAAATTTCTATTTCCTTCATAGTGTATGTGAACAACATCGACCTCATATCAGACAACATATATTTCATTTTCACCTCCAAATTAGATTTGGATAATTAGTAGAAACTATCCTTCAAGCTTAACTTATCCTTTCCACCCTCGGCCTCTACTCCTACATATGCATCCTTTGAATATTGTCAAACATCACGTTATAGCTCTTAAAAAACACTGTTGTTGAAATCATGAATAGAATTGAAGATCTTGTATGCCATTTTGTGGTAGAAAAGGGACAACATTCATGATTATAGGCTTGAAGAAGACGTGCGTTAAGTCCAAGCCACCAAGGCCTAATGTCGAACTTCAGCTGCTCTTGTACATTGCCATTACTTTGATTCTTTTGACCAAACATACATATGAAGGTGAATGGGATGGTATTATTTATTGTGCTTATAGGATGACTACATTGTATTCAAATAAATTTAAAATTCGGATATCCTATAACGAATCCTACACTTGCATGGTGTGTATGTAATATACTACCACTCAAAAATTGGCTTCCTGTGTATTTAATTATATAACTGTGATATTAATTTATGAGTGATTATATTTATTTAACAACAGTTAGTGGCTTAATCTAAGACATCCCTAACATGATTAAGTTTCCAAACTACATATTATATCCAAATGAAGTTCTTAACGTATATGCTACTAACTTGTAGAAATCTAGTTTTTGAAGCTTATTTTTATGCTCTTTTGAGGTTTAAAAGCATATCTTATGCCTTGCATTTGAGTCTACGTATTTTAAAAATTTTAAATGGATTTGATATGTGAATGGTGGAAGTAAAAGTTAAGATGAATTACAAAATGTGCAAGAGGAAAGTAAAAAACATAAAATATAAGAAATAGAAGAGAAGGAGAAGATGATAATAATTATGGTAATAATTTACATGTAATATAGGCTTAATTGAAAATTCAAATGTGCTTTTAGAGACAAAAATCAGTAAATAGTTAAGTTTAAAAACTAAATTAAAAAAAAAAAAATTGATGTTGTGCATTACAAGTCTTCAAAAAGTAAAAATAAAATAATGAAAAAATTGAGACACATTTTTCACTTTAAAGGAAATGTTTTTTTTTTGTTTTTTTTTAATTTTATTTTCAAGGACTAAATTAACATTTTTCACTTTTAAGGATAAAATTAATTATTTACCCTTACTTGAACAAGTCCATGTTGAATATTACAATGAATTTTACATTGATTGTTCATGGCCTAACACAACTTAATTCCTTCTTAGCTTGAGTTTGGGATCTGATTATGAAACATAAGCCAAGTTAATAGAGTGAGTACATGTATTGTAATTTTAGCAAAAGATAAAACGAATATGACTTATAAGTAAAAATAGGAGAAGATACCATACCATAGATTTTTAAATTTAAATATCCAAAATCAATAATACATAAGGATGGATAAAATAGATGAAGACATTAAAAACATGATACACGAGTTGACTCGTACCTTTCTTCAATTCTAGAACAACTAAAAAGGTTTGAGTATAAAAAATTTAGAAAAGTTATATTTTTGATACCTCAACAAAAAATTGATATGTTAGTTTTAATCTTTATAAAAATTTAATATGTTTATAAAAGGTGATGCGATTTTAGTCCTTTACTAGAATTAAATCACATGTGTTTTTAATTTGGACTAAAATCACATTTTTTTATAAAAAAAAATAGGATTAAAAAATATTACATTTTTTCAGTAACTAAAACTAACATAATATATATTGAGAGATAAAAAAAAACATATTTTACACCAAGGAATTTTTTTGAGTATATACAGAAGAAATGGAGAATAGAAGTAAGGGTAAAATGGTCATTGGACCAATCAAGGCTGTTAGAGTGTCGACTATTGGACAAGCGAGAAGATCTCACCGTACCAAAAAAACAAATGAACCAGACTCGTGCCACGTTAGAACCTGACACTGATCAGGTGGAACCAAGCGTGCCAACAGCACGTGCATCAGTTCCCTCTACTCTCTCCCCCACGGTACTCGTTCTTTTGATTTTGTGACATATTTTTTTCTTCTGTAAATGGATACCAAAAATTACATACTTATACATTCACGATATTTGCTGCTTGTATGGTATGTGTTGTATCTATGCAGTTATGAAATTAACTAATGAATGAACAAATTATAATGTTCTTTTTCCAAGTGAAGTCCCAACTCAATTAGCCAACTGTGTAATCCTTTTTATTTTTTATTTTGCTCTAGTATTGGATTAGGATATTCACGTGGCTTAGACTGCATTTTTGTCTTTGTCGTTATTATTATTATTGATGTCAAGGTGTAGAGGATCCGTGCATATATAACTTGCAGAAAAAAACAAAAGAAGAGATTGATGTGTCTCTGTGTATGTCTCTTACTATTCAGTAGACGAAGGTCTGTTGCACAAAGCGAATTGTCTATCTAGAGGGCAGATTAATTACACAGATAGTGTCGTATTTACGTAATTTTATCTTTTGATTATAATTATGAGATGAGACTTGTTAAACACAATTTTTGCGTCGATTCCATTAAAACATGCCCCCTATAGCTCACTCTCTTTTTCCAGCTAAGGGAATGTTATAGAAGCCGATCTCCTATAGATTAGTTTAGAATTTTTTGTTTATTTCTTTAATAAGAGAAGGAAAAGGACGATCAAAGTACAAAGCCCGGCAGCCCACTCATCATGTTCCTTCAATCATTCCTCATTTTGTAAAGGTCAAATTCTGCTCCAGCGGTTATATTATTATATGAGAGAATAAAAGTTTAAATATATTTTATAGTCCCTTAAATTTAAAGGTATGTGTTTTTTAATTCTTCAAATTAAAATGCGTATTTTTTTTGTCCCTCAGCTTTATAAAATATTTTTTAATCTTTTCTGCAGTAAAAAAAACCATTACAAATTGTGTATAAAAAATTGTTCAAGACTCAAGGAAGAATAGAAAAAAATATTGGATTTTAGGACTAAAAATATGAATTTTAATTAAAAGACTAAAAAAACATACTACAAATGTGAGACACAAAAATATATTTAATTTTTTTTTAAAGAAAAAAGTTTTGAGTTGCCTAAATTGAGAGCTACATTATTGTATAAATGTTGAGTAGAAAATAATTTCCTTGAAAATTACAAAGCTAATTATCCATCTAGAGCCATTAAATTATTTCACTTCCTTCCCATTTTCCCAATTGAAAAAAGTTTTTGTTAAATTTCAGTTAATGTCCCAAACATCCAATTTATTTCATAAACAGCTTGTTTTTCATAAAAATTGCTGAAATTGAAGAAACAAATTTCCTAAAATGTTCGCGTTAACATATTTATGTTGATAATGGTTTACTTATTTGTTTATTTCATTTTACTTGTTTATTATCACGTGTTCCTATGTCTTCAAAATTTAAGTGATATATTGTGTTATTAATTTAACGAAATTAAAGTCTTATATATAACAATTTAAATTCTTCTTAAAAAAACTAGGTTATATGTGGCCAAACTATCTGAAAAGTTGAAAAGTTAACTTATAGTTAAAAAGTAGTTAGAAGCTCAAAACCTATCTTATTAAATCACAAATATATAATAAAATTATCGGTTGAAATAGTAAAAAAATTATAAAATTATATAAATAAACATAAAATTTTATATTAAATAGAAAAAAATAAAAATAAAATATAATAAATGCTTAAGGACAAACGAAGAATAAATATAAAAAATTTTAAAACTAGTATTTTATAAAATGTTACTTCAAATAATATTTTAAAAAAACATAAAGCTATTAAAAAACTTGTTTATTAAAAACTTGTTTGAGTGTTTGATAAATAAGTTTTTTGAAATAGCTTCTAGTATTTTTTGAAATTCTACTTGAAGTAATATTTTTTTAAAATGTTAACTTCTAAGTTTTTATATTTTATTTTCTTTTTTATCCTTAAAATATTTATTCAATTTCTTTATTATCATTTTTAAATATGTCATTTTACATTTTTAAGCAATTTTAACCACTAATTATATTAAACGCTTATGATTTAATAAGATAACTTAAAAGCTTTAACTTTTAGTTAACTTTCCAACTAATTTTCCCAAACATAATCTAAATAATCAAATAAATTTTTTATTAGTAAAAAAATTAAAAACTAACTTAATCTTTAACAATTATGGATCGTATAGAGCATAAATCTTGTCATTTTCAATCTAAGCCTGCATAAAAGGACCAATTATTATGTAGACAACAAAACTTAGGTATAATACAAAAGATTTATTAGTGATATTTTAATTAAATTATTATTTTATTTCAATAATTATTATTTTTATTTCAATAACTAAAAATGAGCAATGACACTAATTATTTATTTATTTTATCACACCAATGTTAATTGTTAAATTTTTATTAAAATATTAGTGTAAGATTCAAACCACCACCTCTCTTCCTCCCTCCTCCTTCCCTTCAACACTTAATCTTCTCTCAAGCACTTAGTTAATCTTATAAATTCTTAATGATAATAATTACTAGATAGAGTTTAATCTTTGTTTAAATGAAATGTTCTTTTAACAATATTTATTATATTTAACTTTTTACTCGATCATTCTCAATTATTCATCTCTTAATTGTGAAAAAAATAAAGTAAAATAAGTTTCTCCCCTCATAGATAGATATAATCCGTGTTTAGTTTAGAAAAGGATGAGAGAAATAAAAAAAAAATTGTGAGATCACACATAAGACCTATATCTTTTACACTCCACTTTAATCTAAAAATTTATCTTCTATTTTTATTCTTTTTATTTTCATCTTGCATGCAGACTTATGGAGGAGCAAAAGGTCCATTCCGGAAAATCCCTATGCGTTAGGGGGTTTTAGAGGACAGATTCCTCCTAGCTTTCCCTACTTTTAATGACGTGCCAACTCCAGCAACCAGCAAAGGGTCCTTTTACGCAGTTCTCTTTATAATCAACTTACCATTTCTACGATGCAAGAGAAAATATATAATATGATTTTACTTACCCATATTTTTTAATTTTGAAATTATTTACGGGAAAGCGCAGCTAAACAAAATAAGCAAAGAGATTATGTGGCTTCGCAGCTTACAAGACGATGCTACTAAAGTTGCACAATGCAGCCAACAACCGAGGTCACTGTCTTAAATTCAAGGTAATGCAATGCAAAAGGTTCCAATTAATATATATCTTTGTCAATAGTCACAGCTTTTTGAGTTGTTGTAATTAGGCGGATGGAATTAATAAATCACTGTTGAACAAGCAAAGAGAAAGGGATATTTGGGTTAATGGGAAATGGATGGGAGATGCCCACAGAATATTACTATGCAGATTTGAAAGCTACCCCTGATACACAAATATTGAGATGGGGTAGTCACAGATTGTGTAGACAGTGGTAGAGATGTACAATAAATTATACTAGATTTTCTTTCTTGCCTTTGTTTCAAGTGCTCCCATGCCTAGCTGGATAGGGCACCAATGCCAGTCCAAATACTTGTCATTTAGTGTCCATAACGATAAAGTTTAATATTTGTGTTTTGTATATAAGATTTAAATATATTTTTAGTCTTTTAAATTTAAAATAATTTTATTTTTTATCTTATAAATTTAAAATTATTTTTTTAAAGTTCTTATTTAAAAAAACTCATTTTAATCTAATATTCCTTTACCCAAATGTTGTCATGTACTTAGAAAGAAAAACACACGTGATAGAGTATTTCATTATAATAATGCAAAAATTATATTAGTAAGTTTTCTTGTAAGCAACTTATAATTCGTTAGCTAAGTAAGTGAAATCATAAACATGAGAGAGGGACTAAAACAAGTTATTGTTAAAAAAAATACAAGGACTATAAAATGATTACTTTTAAATTTAAAGGACCAGAAATAAATTTATTCTAAATTTGAGAGACTAAAAAAATATTTAAAATTAATTACCAAATAAAAATGAACTACTATAAGTATTGTTTTTAAATGTAATAAACTTTTATTTTCTTTTAGGTTTAAATAATGTTTAGTTCCTATAAATACGGTTTTTTTAGTCTTTTCAAGATTTTTGTTGTCTTAGTTCCTGTTGTTAAGCATTAAATGATGACTTATCAGCAATTTAAAACTGTTAATAACCAAATTTGTTGTTGAGGAATTTAAACACATAATTTGAAAAAATTATACATGATTGTCCTTCAAAGTTCAAACTCTCTGTGAATGACATGTCAATGAGTTATTATTGTTATATCATTTGTTAACATTATTTGACAACATTGACTCAAACAAAAAAAATAAATCTTTATAGGATTAAAACTAAATAAAGAAGTTAAAGGATTAAAATAAACACCTTATTTTATGGAACCAAAGGGATATTTGATTTTTTTTTTTTAACAATGAAAAGTCTATTTTTATTTTTTGATAAAGAAAACTCTTTATACTTGTAGTATTTAGTAGTGTTTGCACCTATTTTAAGAAGAAGAAAAAAGCATTGAATATTTTCAACGATTTTTAGTTTTTTATTATATAAAATGTAGATGTCCCCTTTTGTTACTTGTAATTATAAATTTGTGTATATTTCTTTCTAAAAATTACTAATTTTGTCATACACTATATAGTTTTGTTTTGAATGCTATAAATTTGTATATGATATAATTTTTATGAATATATAGAAAAGACCCGATATATATGTGATAACAATTTGCTTGTTTGCATTCGCAGAATAATTGTCTCACACTTGAAAGTGGTAATGTTGATGTAGGCTATGCAGCGTACATGGGAGACAAGGAAATTTCAATACCGTGCCGAGAAAAAAAGAAGGAAATATCAGTACCGTGGTCTGGGTTGATGTTGTTATCGTCCTGTGTGTTTAGTTTCATATCTTTGCACACGACACACGTCAAATAAGAAGTTTTTACGTTTTTCTTCGTTTTAGGGTATGTTTGGGTTGATAGTAAAGATGGAATGGGGAGAAGTGAAGTGAAAGGAGAAATTGTTTTATTATTTAGTTTGTAAAAATAAAAATTCAACATTATAAAAGAAAATGAATCATGATCTATTTCATCACTGAACTCCAATTTTCTGTTCCCGAATTTAGGGTGTAGTTGAAGGAACAAAATTTTTACACTATAAAATAAATATTTTATCTTTGTAAAATTTATCATAATAATTAGCCTCTAAAGAATAATAGTAGTATATTTAAATAAACATAATATGAGAATTTAAAAATTATAACTCGTTTTGTTTTGTCCTTTTTTTCAAACAATAATTTGAAATCTTTATTTTGTTCTATTATAACTCCTTTAGCCTCATTGTGCACGTACTGGCAATGCTATTGTCAGGCAACTGTGTTTGCAAAAAATATCAGAAAATAAAAGAGACAATGATAAAGGAACTTGATTAGTACCTGGATAAAAAAAAAAATTCTGGAGACCCAATTTGCATAATTATATAAAAATAAAAAAATTGAAATTACACAATCACGATAGTTAAAAGATCGAAGTGAAATTAAATTTATAATATATATATATATATATATATATATATATTATATTAAACATGATAATATAAAATATAAAAAAAAAACTCACTAGTCTACTTTCTAATTCCTTGCTATTAATCGGCTTCATGGACTACTTACACTTATCGATCTTGATATAAAATAAGTCAAGTAAATAGACTTTTAAATTAGGTTCAAGTTTAAAACACGATAAGTGAGAACTAAAAGAATATCTTTATGTTAAGATCTTAATTTAATATTATAAGAATTCTTATAACTTATCTTTTTAATATATTATATGAGAAATTTTATTATCTTTTCACCAAAACTTTACACATACATATGATAAATTAAGATAATTAATATTATAACAATTACTAGAACTTATCTTTTCGCTGAAACTTTAATTACAAATACGTCTAATAAAAAGTAAACACATCTTTCAATACATTTTTTATGTGAAATATTGTCGTACTAGCCAATAATGTTGCTTTGAGTTTTTTCTCCCTTAAAGATGATTAATACTTTAATTCTTCTAAAGTTATTAGCATTATCTTTGCAATTCTTTTTTTGGACGAAATCCCTTCCACATTTAATCTGATTAGAAGAAATGTGATCGTGAATGTTCAACAAACTTACTGTAGCCTTTGTATATCGAACATGAACAATTAGCATTTGTTATTTATGTTCAAGTTTGCATACCAGGTCTGGTCTTCTCTTACTTTTGGCTTCTTTTCATATTGCTTTACCTTCTAATGCTATGGAATGATTTTTCTACAACACCGGGCTTGGTGAGGGGTAAGAAAATAGAATATGCTTGCTAATTTTGTGCACTCAGTTGTGTGGAGTGGTCCTCTGTGGATACATGATAATGAAATAGTGTAAAAAATGGGTGGATTTAATTAAAGATCAATATGTCTTAGTTCTCTTCGATGGCCTAAATTTTTTTGAATTAACTAGCATATTTATTATTTGCGTATTAATCTACGAGACCATATAAATCCATGCATGTGCTTAGCATTATCTGTGAACTCCATTAAAGTGTAAAAGAGCTTGGAGGAAACCTTATACACTCTTTCAATAAATTTTGGCTTGTAAGAAATTGAAGGAAGAATTGTGTATCGTTGGTTTTGTATTTTTAATTGTGAATTGTTAATAGTGTATTTGTGTAATATCAAAATTATAAATCCACCGACATTTTTTTCATTTTTCTTTTAAAAATTATTTAGAAACACTATTCTTTGTGGGGCTACACATTATCAGGGGAGCTACTTTTGTTAGTTTGTCTTCTAAATAAAATATGAATGAAGAATTCTCCATTCATTGCTTAGATCTTAGTGGAGTGGACCACTAATTAGAGAAAAAAGCTAAAATCACTGTCTTGTTGACAGTTTTCGATCAATTTCCTTTGTGATGATGTCGTATGAAACAAATTCTCAATGTTTACTTAACTTGTTCATATAATATTAAAATTGCTATGTCTTAGAAGAACATGTGATACATTAAACTAGAAATATCATTTTATGATTATATTGTGTAAAATCAAATTGAAACCGTCAAAACAATTAAAAATATATACTATTTTTAAACATACTATCACTTATTGATGACTTGTTAATGGCCTGAGCGTCTTTAATTACGACATTCACGAGGTTATTGCTACCCTTTTGCCCCTAATATGCATTTCTGTTGCAGTGTTTGTATTTTGATTGTTATAATTATGAATTATTATTATTTATATTTGGACGTGCAATATGAGATTTTAGGTGAATTCAAAATGCTTGGATTTACACTTAAATGTGGATGTTTGTATGACAAATGACTACTTTAAAGACAATTGAGCAACACTAAGTATAGTGAATGAAAATGAGAATGCTTGTAAAATTTTAAACATTTAAGAATCTGTTTGAATATATGTCTACCTTATCTTCGTTGAATATAAAATTTTTGTGAGAGTAACATTCTTATGCAACGCATACTTAGAAGATGGAAAGTCATAAAACAAATATATTATAAGTTGTTGAAAATTTAGCAATATAATATAATAGGATGCTGGAGTTACATATCGACATAAGATAGAGTAATCGAAATGAACCAAAATTCGAAGACTAACTTGACTCACTATAAGTTCAAGTCGGTTTAATAAAATTTAACCCATATCAATTATATAGAAAAAATTGACCTGACTCACTTAGAGTCCAACCGACCCAAATTGGACCCGTGGTGGATCAAATTGCTAGCAAGTTAGAGCTTTAATCAAGTTATGTGTTGCTAACGTTTTTCTAAGCAGCTTTTCTTTTATATTAGTTATTGTACATTCATGAGAGGCTACTGTTCATTATTTCTTGTACTGATGGTTGGTATTTTCCAGGGTCCATCTTGTGCTTCGACAGTGGACATGACTTGCTTTATTAATAAAATTTATGTGCACTTTTTAAAAAACGTATTTTATTGAAATTGCATCTATACCAGTTTCTGAAAATATCAGCTTGGTATAAATAACCATCTTGTGGTTCATCCAATGCTTATATTTTAATAAACTTGATTTTCTCTCTTAAAAAATATTACAAGAATAAAACGTATCAGGAAATATTTTATTTTAGGTTGGTTAATCAATTTAATCCACTAACCCATGATTGATTATATCAGATTAATTTTTTATACACTTATTAAAAGTGAGTTGAGTTAAATTGGTCTACTTTTTAGTAATTTGTGATGAGCCAATTCGTGCGAATTGGATTCGGTCCACGTTGACAGTTCGTAAAATATCTGTTGCTTTAGTTTGGATCAATAACCAAAGTTAATCTTGTAGTCTTCTTATAATTATAATACACGGTGAGCAAAATTGAGGGGATAAAAGAAATGCTTGAAACTTTCATAGGAGGCATTACCTCTTAATTTAAAAATATAATTAAAAAAATTGGATTATAAGTGTATCTATTCTATATAAAAAAAAAACAATGTATTATTATTCTCAAGTTAATCGAATTAGTATTACATTGAGAATAAATACATTAAAATAATTGAATGATTATACCTTAAATTAATAGCTGTACTTCATATAATCTTACGGAAAAAAACCTTCAAAAAATCTTACGGAATACACAAAGAGAAAAATAAAATTATACCGTTATAAATTATATCAATTATTATTTATTTATATGTATAAGGCAAACAAACTATATTCATTACGGAGTAAAAGAAAAACTATATCCATTTTTCGTTGCAAACTTCTCTTTCATTAACTGAAAATATGTAATGTCTTATAAGAATCACATCGCAAACAAACTAGTTTTCATTGTTTCTGTTGCAAACTCTACTTTCATTATTTGAAACACAAGACGTATGTTTAAATTATATATTATATCTTACAAAAAAAATGACCTAGCCAAAAAAATTATATATTATATATAACGTGACTTTCAAAAACTTGATAGTATTAGAGACAGCATGAATCGTTTCAGGACGATGACCTTTTATCCTAAATGAATATTCCAACATTTCTAAAGTAAGATATTTTATCAGTATATATGTTGGAAAATTAAAACCAAAAACGGGTACCTGAGGCTTGAGGTGTATAAAATACCATTTTAAAAATTTATTCCCTTCATTTTTTTAAATGTAAAAATGTCTACCACGCGATAGGTTGTTCTGAAAGTGAAATAATTTGAGTAACAGAACAGTTGTAAATTAAAAACATTCTCTAGTTCGAAGTATCAAACAAAAATCAAGTTAACACTATCTCAAAGAAATGAGAAAAATAAAGATGAAATAAAAGAGAAAGTAAAATAATGAAGAGGTGTTGCACTAAAAAAAAAGGACCTATACCAACCCACACCTATAGTGACAGTAAATTTTAGTGCAGGTAGAACTTCTGCTTATAGAAAATTAATGTAGGTAAAAATTATTATTTTTATATTAAGGTTAAATCTTTTTAATATATAAACGTTCTTTTTCGTTCCCGCGTTTCACTTTTTGTCAATTCAATTTTGGAGAAACTCGCTCACTCTCTCCAATTACAGCAAATAACTTCTCACTGTTTAGGGTTTCTTCACGTTCCTCTTCGATCAGATCTTCTCCCTTTACGTCGTTCGCTGATAGGATGTGGTAAGTTCTCTTGTCTTGGCTTGAGATCCGAGCAAGCATAAAAGAATCTGATTCCGACTTGTATTTGTAGTCATTGGTATGTGCTATTTCTCTATTTGATCTTCGTTATTCAGTTTTTATTTTCGATTTCTTGATTGAATTTACTTTTTTCCCCTTGATCTCAGAGTTCGATTTTGTATTGCAAAGCCCTAACTCAAATTTGATCTCGGACTTCAAAGATGTGGAGTTTTGCACTGCATAACGCAAATTCAAATTTCATTTCACCAATTTCAATTCTAGTTAAGCATGGATGGATCCAAATATTTATTATTAGGTGAACTGATTTTATTTTATTTGTTAAATTTGTAAGTTTACTGTTACACATAGAATTGAAATAAATTTTTATTTTAAATGATGATAATCTTAATATCAACTTTAATTAATTTAAATTAAAAGTGTTATTGATGTTGAAACAATAATAATCTTAACTATTATTATAATAACAATAATACATAATTAATTTTACATAATTTTATATTAATTATCACCTTAATTATTGTAATAATAATAATAAACACAACTTATTTTTCACAGTTTTATACTATTTAACATTAATCATGATTATTTTATATTAACTTAAAAATACATGTATGTATATAAGAAATATCAAGACATGGGGGCTAGGACCCCTTCTAGCCCCACTCCACTCTAAATTTGTCATTGGTTCTAAGATATCAACAGGGACGCCTTGCATTCTAGGGTTGGATTGCCACTGGCACTAAACATTGCCACTGTGACACACAACACATGTGCTTGAATCCCATTCAAAATTCATCCTTAAAGTGTGTGTGGATATATTACGTTAATCCAGTCTATACCTGTATATATTAAACCTATACTAACATTTTTTGTCTGTTAGTGTAGGCGACAATCCTCGTAGTGTTGGTGAGATGAGAGATAAAAAATTAGGAGATATTACTAGAGTATATAAGATATACATTTGACTAATTAAATAAATAAACCATGTTAAATATTGCATAAAAATTGTTTGGATTAAGTATAAAAAATTATTCTATATATTAACAAATAAACTTTCTTTTTTATTAATTTTCATTCAATAAACATGAAATTTAAAAGTTAAAACATTAAACATAAATAAAAATATGCCACAATATATTATATATTTATATTTTTCATTTCTATAAATTAGATCTAGTTCAATTGATTAAATATATAAATTATTATAAATTTTTCAATACTTATCTTTAATTCTTATACACCAAAAAAAAAAAAATATATATATATATATATATATATATATATACAATTTATCCTTTCTGGATAATAATTATCAATTTTTTTGGGTAAACATTGACCATCAAATTCTTAAAGCCTTTTATACCTGCAATCAATCATATCTATGCTGTGTGGATTTTTTTAATAGATCGCAATCTTACTTGAGAATTTCACCACACAGTAGAATAAATACGGACGACACACGTCAATTTAAATTGAAGTCATTTTTTTAATTAAGTTTTACGAATCGTGTGAACTTAATTTCACCGTGTAATTGTGTTACCAAATATTTAAATTTTCTCGTTGTGCACACATTTTGCTTCGTTATTGTGAGTATCATCCGAATCCTACAATATACTTAATACTTCTATTAGTATGATGCATGTATGCCACATCAATGTTACTCATGATTGGTTAATCCATGTGTTTTTTAATATGTTGTTCTCATTTAAGGTTAATTGCAAAAGTAACGAATTTCTAACCTCCTATAATCCTTTTTCTTTTCTTCTGGAACCACCTATAATTCTTAAAAATTACTCAGTTTTTTTATTCATTAAATAATACTCATTCATGTGATATAGTTTTTTTAAAAAAAATTTATCTAATTTCTTTTAAATCTGAACTAAATCAAAATTTATTTTAAAAATATGTTAACATAAGATAAACTAATATTTTAGCACAAAATAAATGTTTATTTTATATAAAATTTTATAATGACTAAATACTTTAAAATTACACATATAAATTATATTATTTAAAATTTAAATAAATAATGTTTAATGAATAAATTATATTTTAGAATTATGATAAATAATTTATATTGTAATATAATGTTACTTTTATACTTTTAATTGGATAATTTAATCAAAACTATGGTGTGTGAAAATCTAAAAATCAAATTCAAAAAATTAAAATTAAATGAACTTTAATGTTGTTTTATGCTTAAATAATATATTTAATTTAATGTAAAAAAATATTGAAATTTTAAGTTAATTTTAATTTTAAAAATATTATTCAAAAGGAATAAGTGGTTATAAAAAAATAGAAATGTCTAATACCAAAAGTGACATAACTTAGTAAAAAATAAATCTTAAAAATAATTATATTTAATAGTAAAATAAAGACTCAAAATTATAATATTATTTAACGATAGACAATACAAATTCGTCAAGATCAAAAACACACAAACTTAAAATTTTATAAATGATTTTTTTACGAACTCATTATTTCTCCCAACAAACCAATTTAAGTTCAAAAAAATTGTAACTTTTATAGTAGGGTAATACTACTAGTACTAAATATCTATTTTATTTTCGGTGGATTGGGGAAATATGAAAATAATTTAGAAAAAGATAGATATAATGAGAAAAAGATAAAGAGGAGTAAAATGAAAGAATTTTATAGTAAGGTTTTTAGTTTAACCCGTTACACCCAGACTCTTTCCATATACTGCTAGTCTCTCTCTCTATAAATATCGTGCAGACAGTGATATCCTCACCTCTCTTATTGTTGTTCTTCTCTTTCCTTTCCGATTGTTCGTCTTCTCTCTGTACTGTACTCAAACTTACTTCCCCACTTATTTATACAATGTCGGCTTACAAAGACCAGGATCCCCGTCTTCATGGCATCAAAACTAAGATTCGTGTCGTCCCCAATTTCCCCAAATCCGGTTCCTTTTTCTCCCTTTCCCTTTTAATCTTCTGTTTACTTTAATGTTTGTTTTTCGACTAAGAAACCAAACCACGAGGCTTTGAATTCATGTTTTGTTTGACTTCCGTTTCCAATTTCCAGAAAGTCTTCTTCGGAGATTTCTTTTTTTCAATTTCACTTCAGCTTGGTAGCTAATGTTTTTTATTTTATTTTTTGCAACGGCAGGTATTATGTTCCAAGACATTACTACTCTATTGCTTGATCCCAAAGCATTTAAGGACACAATAGATTTGTTCGTTGAGCGGTACAAGGGCAAAAACATTTCTGTTGTTGCAGGTAAAAAAAATAAAAAAGGAAAAAACCGTTACTGTTGCTGTTTTTTTTTTCCAAGCATAACAATAAAAAGGATATGAACATTGAACAAGTTGATTTTTTTTTTATGAATGTTACTGTGTTGTTAGCTTGAAGAAGGTGGTGGGGTCCACGGTGACGAGAAAGTTGGGGATGGTATGCAGTAATGCTGTATATTACATAAATTTCTGGTTGTCTTTTTAAAGGACACTATGGAATGGAAGTCACTGTGGGTTTTGGGAGTGACTTTTGGTTTGACTATGTGTTAGTGGGTTGTACCATTGATTGCCATTCTGAAATCTCAAGTTCTCTTGTTCGTGGACATGTGCCTGGATCCAATTTGCATGGAGCAGTACCACCATTGATGATCGCTTCCAATTTGTGCAAAGTGGACCCTCAAGACGCATGTTTCAACTCCTTCCATTTTCCCTTCTTTTTTTTCTCTCTATGATTTGTGGGTTCCTCCATTTCACTGTTGTTTTTACTTATTTACTTTTTTGGCCATTCCCGTGTCACTATCTTGTTCCTTTCCAAGTTACTAAGCTCCCGGTGAAACTTAAATGTCACTAGTAGCTGGAAGGGGACGAGCTACTAATACTAGTTCTGTACTATACAGTGTGCATCGTGCTTGGTTTTTTTGCTTTTGTACCATCTCTCTGTGTGTGTCGTCTTTTTGTAGCTTTTTTCTGCTTTTAACCTTATTCCCCCCGACATGAAGGGATATGCTGGAGGGTTTAGTGTGATATGTTGCGGAGGATATGGCATGGAAGCCATGAAACTGGAGCTATCATGAGATGAGTTCTGTCTAATTTGGTTTTGGATGTTGTTGTAACTTGTAATGCATACAGTGTTTTTTTTTCCCCTGTACATTAAACAGATGTTAGATTAGAGGCCCCATTTTACACTTGTACAATTTAAGGGTAAATTTAGATGTGAATTGCTGGTACCTTTGCACCGATTTTAGTTCTTTAAGTATGATTAGAAAATGAAACAGAACACAATCGGGTTGGGTGTGACTTGTCTTTTTGCATGTGCATTAGGATTTGTTTTTGTGTGCTTATTTGGGTTTTTTGCCATATATACAATATCTTTTATGAGACTTTCCCAGGAAGCTTCTCTTCAATTATAGAGTCCAGTATGAGATGTAGAATTTGTCCTTGTGTATAATAATTAACCTGTATTACCAATCGGCATTATTGCTGATTGGCTACTGATTGATAGGTCCTTTGCCAATTGGCCTTATAATAACATTTTAAATCTGTTGCCATTTTTTGGACTTTTGGGCGTCTGCTTCTCTGTTTACATCTATACGAGGATAGGGTATTTCTGATGAGTCCCTCCTCTGTTTTTTTTTTTTTTTTTTTTTTTTTTTTTTTTTTTTTTTTTTTTTTTTTTTAATGTGTGGGTGAGGGGGTTTGAAGTTGTAAGCTTGATTAAGCTTGCATTTTCTTTTACTAGACATGGCTTTAGTTAGTTCTATCATAGGCAACCTATGGCTTATGCCAACATGTTTTGGTCTCCCGCCTATAACTAATTTTCAATCTACTTCCACTTGTTTGTTTCTTCTCATTCACTTTTTATTTATATATCCTTATTAGTGGTACTGTCGGGTTTACATTAGTTTTTTTATCAATTTCTTACATGCATAGTGGTTACAGTCCCTATGCATTATGTACCATTTAAAAAAAATCATATTGTTTAATGACAAATTATGAAGATGATGGCACTAATATTTAAAATTCCCTCAAACCACTTGGAAGTAAATTACAAACATAAATGGTAAAAAGTAAAAAGGTTTATTTCATTTTACCCTTTCTTTTCGTAGCAAGTAGTTGCACATTATCACTAATAAACGGTTTCTTGATGGTGTTGAACTACATGCCATCTACAGACTGCGGTAGGACATGTATTATTATTGTCCATAATCTTTTGTGCTGATAAATAATTTCCCTGATGTAGGAATTGAAGCTCGAGGTTTTATTTTTGGTCCCCCCATTGCGCTGGCTATAGGAGCAAAGTTTGTACCATTGAGGAAACCAAAGAAGTTGCCTGGTATAATTTGACACCTATTTTTTTTTTTTTAACTTTCATTAATATACTTATTTTATTATCACTCTTTTAATATTTCGAATCATATGTTCTTGGCAGAAGGTTACCTTTTTATATTTATTTAGTACTTGTATCTATTGCATTTCCAATGCTCAAAATTTTTAACATTCCTCAATTGATTCAATCTTCAATTCATGGTTCCACACACCTGTGTAGCATATACAAATGTGCAGTGTATTTAAGAAAGCATTTCTTGATATTGGTCTTTGTTTTTTATGTTTCAACCTTACAAATCTAGGCGGTGCAAAGTCTAGTTTTGCAATTTCTTTATCTAAATCTGTGATGCTTACCTCCTGATATGCAGAGAATCATTATGATATATTCCTACTACAAAGTGCAGTCTTTGAATACAATTATCTCCTACTTTTCATGCACTTGTAATATTCCCTCCTTGTTCATCTATTAATTGGAGTGTTCATTGTTGCCTTTCGCCATGTATTTTGAAATTTGAATAAATAAACCTTGAAATAGTAAGTATTAATTATAACTTACTCTTGCTTTATCAAGGTGGTTTAAACTTTGGTTGAGATTGTTACTTGGTAGTGACTGTAACAGCATACCTTTTTCTTATTTTCTTGTAACAAAAGCTTACCTCAATGTCAGGAAAAGTTATTTCTCAAGAATATATTCTGGAATATGGAAGGGACTGTCTTGAGATGCATGTTGGAGCTGTTGAACCTGGTGAGCGTGCTTTAGTGGTTGATGATTTGATTGCAACTGGTGGAACACTCTGTGCAGCAATGGACTTGTTAAGTAAGTCCCTGTGAGCAAATCCTGTCATAAATGGATATTTATTCTATCAGAATATGAAATTGTTTTACATGTCGGTGATCCATTAATTTGTTCAGCTCTTTTATTGAAGGCTGCTCAGGCCCCGAAATCTTTTTCTGTAGTTCATATGTTCACAAGTCTAGCTCTTGTCAGCAGGGATTAGTTTCCCTGAGGGTATACTACAGGCATGCGAATTTGGATTAGTAGGCTATTATTTCAGGACCTATGGCGTGTATTTTAGTGTGCATTACATTCATGATTCATGCTTTTACTCCAATCGTTCTTGTATTAAAGAGGTTGAATCCTTGTCATTTGCTAGTTCATTTTATTTACTATTATAATTTTTTTCCTCGTATAAGTAAATAGTAGTGATGTTCTTTTAGTGAATATTACTCATGAATATGCATGAACGAGGGTCCTTATTAGACCACAGTAAGCTGTTTCTTTGGATCACGAATTCATTTTTAACTGCACTTCTGCTAACATACCTCAGTTTTAATATCTTTATTTCCCCCCTGTTAATGGCATTTTTGGATTTTGATTATATTGACGTGTTTGCTTGCTTGCTGTCATTTAGAACGTGTGGGAGCAGAAGTAGTGGAGTGTGCATGTGTAATTGAATTACCAGAATTGAAGGTATGTATACTTTGGATTTTCTAAATATTCTGTTTGGGGATGGAGCCTCTCATCTACATGTCAGGTCATGTTCAAATCTTGTATCGGTATCTCTCCTAATAAAAATCAGATAGGACTCATTCACCTATTGGAGAGAGATAGACACAACATTTGAATATGGCCTTCTGTTTTTCATAGACTACTCGTTGATAGCTGCAAGCCTACTTTGAGAGGGTAGGTTTGATATCCATTTAATTTTGTTTTGGTTGCCTAGATAACAGAAATATCTGATGTTCTTTATTTTAATTTTTTAAATCGTGTATTAATTCATCGATTGCCTATGGACTGTGGTTTTTCTTCCTTGATATATGTTGCAAAGTGTTTCCTAACTTTCATTCACCTAGTATTATTAAGCCAAGGTATTTTTAGTAGTGATTGTATGTGTGTGGAGTGATGCTTGTTATGTTAATGACGTTTTGCGAATACATGACAGGGTCGTGAACGTTTGAACGGGAAGCCCTTGTACGTGTTGGTGGAATATGTGGAGATATGATTATGAAGGGAGCAAAAGAATATTAAGATGTTGATTTGGGAGATGATGCGTCTTTCAGTGGGTGCTTTCCCATTCGGATTCCAATTCTAGCTTGTAATAGGAACGATCAAATCAAATTAATGCATTTGTATGACCCACTCTTTGGGTCTCATCTTCTCATCTCATCTCTTTTTCGAATAAAATTATATCTTTGGCTACAAGATATACTTGCAGATGTTTTACATGACGACAACCAGCATGGACACCAGAACGCCCTGTAACACCTTCCATTCCAAGCTTTTTCAGGGTTGATTTTCACAACTAAACTTGTTGTCAGTATTTTATAGGATAAATAATCGAATTTTGAAAAATAAAAAACTTAAATTTAATTTTTTAATGTATGAAAAGTGTGATGAATTGGTTTTATAGATAATTTAATAATAAATTAATTTTTAAATTTTGTAATTTAATATCAAATTAATTTTTAAAAATATATTTTATTGTCAAATTAATTTTTAAGTATTATTATTTAATAATAAAATAGTTTCATAAATTTAATGAAATAACTAATTTGACATTTTTTTAATATTTAAGAATTAAGTTTGTATTTTTTTTTATCTTTTAACAATTAATTTGGCAGGTATTAGACTTTAAAAGATAAATTTGATTGTTTATCCATATTTTATTTTATAACACGTCAGTGTTGCTAATTATTAGCCTGAGGTCATTTTGGGTACAAGTCGTTGAGGGTATTTTAGTTTATGCAAAAATGTCACTTTAAACTAAGATTTGGGTTTTTAGCGGCTTCAAATGACCTAGAAGCTTGAGTGACATTTTGAGATTTCATTCAAAAGGTTCTAATTATGGTTATTATAAAAAAATGTTACTTTAAAAACTTAAAAAAATATATAATTTTAATAATATATTCAGTTTTGTTATTTCACTTAAATAAACTTATGAAGTTATAACTACAATTATATTTTAACTTTTAATAAAGGTATCTTTGAATAAAAAATATTTTTTGTCAGCAGCATGTGAGTAATAATTTTATTAAGAAGTGTGAAATGTCTTAAAAATAATATAAGATGAATTAGTACAAATTATTTTAATGAAAAAATATTTTCATCTAGAATTCAAAATCTTAAGAGGATAGTGTTTAGTATCATTTGGACTAACTACTTAATTTTTAAGTGTTTAACTTATAATTACTTTGACGATCTTTTAACAGAACTTAAAGCCTTGTGTTTTATGACTTTTTTTGCTGGAAAGGCAAAACATAAAACTTTCAACTACTATCTTAATAATTTCTTCAATTCAACAGAAGCTAGCAAAATTATTGTCTCTAAAATGTATAATTAAAGACGTATTCATTCTCAGATTTCACTAAATTAACTTAAACAATAAATATATTTTAAATTAAATTAGTAATATATGACTTCAATTTCGGTCAGTTTTGGACGTATTTCTTCCTTTTCATCCACCAGCAAACATTTGCTTCGCTGGGTAAAGGGTCCCTCACGAATCACGATTCATGTCATGAATGTGAATTGACGCATTGAAGATTTTTCAACAGCGACAAATTCCTTTGATAAGGCCAAGCATTGCCCTGTAACCACTGCCCTTACCCGTGTTTCCAACTGAATCTCGCAATTAAAAATGACAGCTACGAATTCGGTGAAAAGAGGAAGAAATTAAAATTAGTTACTTAAAACGACTTATTACCAAATAATCAATAATTATTCTACTTTACAACTTGAAAGCGACGACGCAAACAAATGGCAGTGGTTCTTTTCGTAAGTATTTGTATTTCAGCGGTTACTACTTACTAGTACATGTTTTTACGACCATATAGTATTAATTTTCTCAACTAACGTAAGTACTCTCTCATGAACATTTAAAGTATTGCCTAGGCAAAAATGTTTAGCCAATAAAAGTAACATTCTCCAGAATCAATAATCCTACTTCACTCTTAAGCTCTAACAGAAGCCAAACATGATAAAGTGAAAATAAATAAATGGTTGAAAATAAAATTGAAATATGTCAAATGAAATAATTATAGTTTGACTTTAAGTTTCATAATACGTTCTGCACCAGAAGAACCCTAAAAGTGGAGTGCAGGAGAAACATTAGGCAAATCGGAAAAATGTAAAGAAATATTGCGTCGTCGATAAATGCAAGAAAAGAAGTAGGCTAAGTTCAATACCTCAACAATCAACATACATACATCCCAAATGAAAATAAATCAAGAAAAGTGTTTATAAAAAAGAAGATTAAGAGGAGAAACTGTAAATAGTTGTTTTTACAATTTATAAATGATAAGAAAACAGGGCAACACAGCACGCGAGTCAAACACTAATAACTCGCCGTTGTCTCCACTGGCCGAGTCGAACCCAACTCGCCCATCCAACAACGATTCCATAAACCCGATTTGCTTCGAGACCCGACCCGCTATGACACGACACACCAGCATGGCCCTTCTGCCCCTGCCTCCGCCGGAGCTTTCATGTGCACCGCTGCTGCCGGAGAATGTGCAGATCGCCGCCCCTTTGCCGCCGGGGAAGGACAATGCGCAAGCGCCGCCGTAGGGAGCGCCGCCGGAGGTGGGACCCAAGCAGTGAAACCTCATGACCTCATTCCCGTCCGCACGGCATCGCGCATTCTCCTCGTAGTCATGGGCCGGGCCGGAACAGGCCCGGCCCTTGACGGCCTCGCGAAACTCCTCGAAGCGGGAGACGGTTCGTGGGCCGTTGTGGACTTTAAAAATCATCTCGACCAGGCCCGAGAAGGGCTTGGGCCCCCAGCTGGTGTGGAAGATAATCTCCACGACGTTCCGCGAAGGGTGGCCCTCGGTGAGTTCGGTGAGAGAAGGGAAGCGAGTGTCGTTGTGGCGCGTGGCGGTGGCAGTCACGCTCCTGGAGCGGTTGATAGTGGTTTCGAAGTCGGGCTTGGCGGCGGATGAAGGGTATCTGGAGCTGGGGTGTTTCTGGAGAGGCTTGGGTTTGGGCTTGGGCTTGGGCTTGGGCCTGGGCTTGGTCTTGTCGACGACTACGTCTTTGATGTTCTGAACGCTCTTTGTGCAGCTGGAACTGGGAATGAGGTATTTAGAGTTGGGACGGTATACGTCTTCGTATGCTCTGGACTTGCATTGCAATGACTTAACCCACCCACTCGCCATTACCTGAACGAGAAGAACAAGTTGCACTGAGTCTTATCTTATTCAAGACTTTTAAGTTTTGGTAGCTCTAGGTTTTGTTTGGAGTAAGTTCTAACAAATGGGGTCTCATCTTTTGTTGTGTTCTGGCCCTACAACAGAGGATTGAATGAATGAGAGACATGGCGCCATAATAAATGGATTTTACTTCCCTGTGTATGCTACTTGAAATCGCGCTTCTGCCCTTCTTAATTTCTTCGAATTACCCACGTGTCCTCTGTCCCTCGTAAAACAACAAATTCCATTAATTCCCAAAACAAAAAACCTCATCATAATTCAGAGGTTTGATTTGGTGTTACGTACCAACGTGAATCCTGTCCACGCATACACTCAATTGGATGCGCGCGGTAACTAATTCAAGAACGAGAGTCATTTTCGCTACTGCCATAATATTCACTATCCAGGATTTCAAACTTCTAAATTAAATGAGTTTGATTTTCAGATATGCATATACTACAAATATTACTATCCAGTAGTGTTTTATATTATAAATTATTCAAAAATAATTTTTAATATAATGTTTAAAATAGTATATTAAAATTCATCAATTATATCATGCATACTAATTTATTAGAATTATATAATATTATAATATTGTTAGATAATACAGCACTGTAAAGTATATGAAATATTAAAATAATAAATTAGAGGAGTAGAAATGTACTAAAATATTATAAAAAATAAATTAATGAAACGATTGATTTTTTTAAACCATGTATTATGAATTTAAATGCTAGATATAAAATAATAGGGATATATTTTGTAATTTTTAAATTATTTTAAAAATTAAAAACTAGTTTTTTTATCTTTACTTAATAAAAAACATATTTTCTATTCTTTTTAAGTAGTATACCTAATACAAATACATAAAAATATTTGGTATAAGTAAACACTCTGCCGTCTACACATAAAAGTATTCATTCTAAATAAAAAATAATATATAAATATTCATTCATAAATAAATAAATAAATTTGAAAACTGCCTCATTTTGATTGCTTAATGTATACTGCTTAATACACTATTTGTGATTTGGTAGAAAAGTTCTACATCTAACAAGTGCTTTAATTAGGGGCTGGAATCATACATAATTTGCCTTTAGGTAATTCGAAAGGAAATATAAATCAATTTGTTTCATGGGTCAGCATCATCAGGACTGAAGACAACTATGATTTATTGTGGGAGTCAAGACTCTGAAAAATCCTAGCCTCGTGGGCTGTGGCTTTTTATGGGTGTCAGCTTAAAAACTATAATAAATAAGCAAATGTTAACTTGGATAAGTGTATTTTTATTTTTTAAGGTAATTATCAAAGAATTAAAAAATCAAGGTGTTTTTTTATTAAAATTTTTATCAATGTATTTTTAATGTGGTTCTTGAATAAACAGTATTTGGTTTAATTTTTCTATTTTATCTTCTCCTTAGAAAGAAAATTTGAACTAATAAATAATTCTCTAAAAAATTTAAAAAGATTTTTTAATATAAAAAAGTTGAAATAATAGTTTTCTTTAGAAAAAGTTAGCTTAAATGACCTTTGAAAAATTGGCATTTTTTTCTTGCTTTGCCTCTCTTGCATTGCATGTGCGCTCTTCTCTCCTTTGCTCGGTCTCTCCCTATACTCTTTGCTCGTTTTTCACATGTGACTATCTTTAGCTTTAGCAATTCAACAATTGTAAAATAAAAAATAAAAAATATACTTCATAAGAATTATAAAATACTTTATAAAAAATATTATTAATTTCTTTTAAATGGTATCTTATATTAAAAATCAGAAGAACTAATTTAATAAATTGACTTAATCACTATCAGTTACGAACAACTAACTTTCAACAATTAACTTGTTTTAAATGTTTTAGTTAATGTTTCCATTTTTATCTAATTTTTATGTTTCTTTTGTCAAACATAACCTAATTTTTTCTCTCTTCTTCTTCATCCCCCAGAATAAGAATAATAAGACTATATATTCAAGAAGTTTGTTAACAATATCCTACTAAATTAATAATCAAAATTTCTATTAAAAAGTGTATTAAGAGTATTACTATAAACAGTTTACTTTCAGTTTTTTAAACTGGATTTTTAATAAATATTTTTTAGTTTTTTCCTTTAAAAAAATCTTAACTAAATCTCTTAGAGCACTAATTAGCACTTCCCATGTTCTCTTCAATTCATATCCGTTTCTTGTTTTTACAATAACCCAACTCATATTCAGATGGTGAGTAGCTAGCTAACCAAGTCATATTCTAAAAAAAAGCTTTGGCATTCTAACTTAGAATGCTTGGTGGCATTGTTGCTTCTTGAAATCAAAGCGACCATTACTCAGCTGCAGTCTTGGGTCGTCAATCAATTTGAATATTCAATATAACACTAGACTATAAAGTCCAAGTGGAAGGAAAGAAGTTAAATTATCGATTTTGACACTCAGGGTAGTTTCGTCAATGCAATCAAGGTATTCCCTTCTCTTCATTTGGTAAATTTTTTAATAAAAAAATGCAGAAGGTACTAACAGGTAGTGTGATGGTAGATAGATGGAAATTTAAAAAGAACATGTCGTGGGAGTTTGGAGTGGAATAGTTGGTGTGGAGAAAGGAGAATAGAAGAATGGAAACTGGCAGAGTTGTGAGGGAGAAAGCATTTAAAAAAGCACTGAAATTTAAACTAATAAGACGACAAGTTTTCTTCCATTGTTGCTTATAATCATATTTAACAATTCATGTGTGGAATGCCTAACCTGCGCATTGTTTATTACTACTTTATTGATTACCTGCAGGGGCTACTCTAGCTACCAAGTCGCTGTTCTGTTAGTAACATATTGTGACAATGGCCTCTAGTTCCATTTGTAGCAGACAATCGTATGGAGATAATCAAAGATTATCTATAATTTTAATAGGATTAATTAAGTTTTTAGTATCTCAAAATTTTTAAATTTCAATTTTTAGTCCATCAAATGTTTTTTGATAAATTTTAGTTCTTTATAAATTTTAAGTTCCTCTAAATTTGTAGTCTCTTGTTTATTTTTATGATTTAAAATTAGTTTTATTTTATCTATTTTTAATCTCTCATTGAACAATAAAAATAAATGAAAGATTAAAAATGAATAAATATAATTTAAAAAGATGATTAAACGTGATGACAAGAAGTTAATTAAAAACTAAAAGTTATTAAAAAAATTAAGTGACTAAAAATGAGAAATTAAAAAATTTAAAAGACTAAAAATTTAGTTAATCCTGATAAGAAACATGAGGATTTGCGCCTGTATTCGAACAAGCCATCAAGGCCAAATTAAGCTGCAGTCAAAAAAGTTACAAAAGAAATTGAATAACATCACCTGATGTGGTTGTTAAAAAGAAGTGTATGGAAAGAAAAAACAAAGATTTAAATTTAATCATATTATTTATTAACATGACAATGTTATTTTGTAATAAATGATACCAAAGTAGTTATAATTAATAAGATTTGTTATTGTTTATTTATGGTAGAGAACAAGATTTGTTATTGTTTGAATAAATTTTTCAGTATTTATTTTATAATGTAATTAATGTTAGTCATAGACCCTAGTAGTAATATATTCGTAAATAATAACTCATAATTGACATAATGTTTATTAAAAAATTCTTATATTTAAATGAGAGAGAATTGTTTATTTAATGGTTGAAAAATGCTTGTATCTTATATTAAAAAATAAGAATGGTTGGGTGGTTAATGAGAAATGGAGTGGGGAAGTTGGAAGGAGTGGGAGTGGAAATGTTGGCAGGCTTTGTTGTCACGCCTGCAAAATCCATTGGAGCTTAGCACCGGGAAATGCGTACTTGTTCTTGTTCATGTTGGCGTGCCTCAACTCAACTTAAAATTCGCTATTCTATCTAGTATTCAACAACCACCTCCAAATGTGGACCTTTTTTAAGATACCAAAACATAAGCCTTTTTTCGTAATTTGGTTCATTTCTCTGTGAACCATTTTCTTTCACGTGTTGAAAAAGACGTCTGTTAAAGAGGTAGTAATAAATAATTCATTAAAATTACGTTCAAACTCACCGTAAAATATATTAAAGTTTATAAATATAAGTTTGAGTTAAATAATGTTGCAAAAATAACCCAGGACTTACTCCTACAAATATAATTTTTTATATAAAGTTTTAATGGTTAAACATTTTTTTGAAAATAACTACACCTATCACAGAAATTATTCCCAAAACTAAGTTTGGGACATCCTAAAATGTAAACCAACCATACCTTATATTATTTAGTTATCGATTGTCATTTCTTTTCTGACAAAATGATTGCATGCCGTATTGATATTCACAGCTTCTGAGAGGAAATTCAAATGACTTAACTAGTGACAGAGAAAAGACAATGAGTTGGGATAGGCCACTTCTGCCAGTGGGACAATAAATTGAGTTATAAGAAAAATTAAATGCTACTAATACTGTAGATATTGTTTTTAAAATATATTTTTATTAAAAATTGATAATAAGAATTAAGAAAATCACTGGAAATAGAATGTCAATTGATTGAAGGATATTTTTAGAATAATATCAATAAATAAGATATAAAATTTGTTTAAATTTAATTTTTTTTTGCTAATAATTGAGTTTGGAAAGAATATTTTATATGATTTTAAAAATAATTATTATAAAAAATAAATTGGTGGACAGATGGATCTCAAGTCCTATAGTCAAAAACAGATTCTTTTAGTATAACGAGAGAGGTACTTTAAAAAATCATCAAAGATTATTGAAGTAACTAATTCCACAAAATTAAGCGGAGTTGAGAACAAAAGAAATTGTTAGTTACTGTTTTTTAACAAATCTATCATAATAATCATAATTAATTGAATAAATAGTATAAAAATTATAATACAATCAAATACACATACTATTAGAGAAAGTAATGTTTTTAATTAGGAGTGACAGTTGCAAGTGGGACGGTTACGAGAGTGGAATAAAAGTGTGCTAACAGAAAAAGGCGAACCAAATGTAGCATGGCTTTTGTCAAAAGAAATGGAGAATCATGATCACGCTTCCTAATCATATTGTCTCTTCAAAAGCAGATTTTGCAAAATCAACAACTCTTAACTGCGGAACTTGAAGATTAGAGAGGGACGGGCTTAAAGCATTGCAAGTTTGCAACAACCTCGTCAACTCATAAAGCAAACAAACAAAGAAATTCAAAAGGTTAAAGACACAAGAACCCTACACCATTCCTAATATTGACTCATCACTGCCTGGATAATAAATCCACCATACTCCTTACACTTATTATATCATAATAACAACTATTTCAGTCTCTATATGTAAACTCTTTCTTTTTTTTTTAAAAAAAATATCAAAGTTTTGTCGTCATTCAAGCTAATTTTACTTAATTCGAATAAAATTATCCTTTAATAAATATTACCTCTAACTTTTGCCCAAAAAAAGTATCTTTAAACTGTAAACCAAACAGAAGTCAAGATAATTATAAATATGTTTAGACTATATTTAAAATACCGAGTCTTACGAGTCAAACATAATTTTTTCGTTTGACATTATGTTAGAAGCGTGATTTCAAAATCTAAGCTTAAGTCTCATTAAAGTTATAAGTAACTTTTGCATCAACATTAACGTGAGCCATATTATTTGTTTTATTTCATGTATTTACTTAGTCATGTTGTTCGTTTCATATATACTTAGTTAGATTCAATACTTTCTGGTAATTATATACCTAAAGTAAATTCTAATAGTAAGTTTTCAAATAATATTATCTGTTAAAAACAATTTTTTAACATGCTATTCAAACAAAAATCACATTATTTAAAACTCACATTTTCTTGGAATCAATTCTATGTAATCACTTTGTAGTATAACTTTTAAGATTATTTTTTAAAAAGTTAATAAACTTATCTTTTAGAACAATTTCTGATTATTTAACAATGATAAAATTTGTACACTTTCAATACATAGACCGTTATCCATATCAACATAAAAAGGTAACAATTTGGTTTTATATTGTTTTGGAAAATAATCTAATCTCACTTATTAACGCTTATTAAGTTTTGTGGATAAATGGGTCATCAAGCCCACCAAAGAAAAAGGGAGGAACTAAGCAAAACAAAGCCACGACCTCTGACAAAAAAAATATACGAAGAGACTATTGGGATGAAATGAAGTCATAGCATTATTGTTCAAATAAATTAAATATTTATATATGTTGTGGATTAAAATGATTATCAATCATTAGAAACATAAATAAGTGGTAAAATATAAATATTCCATGTTCGGAGGAGCAGATTATTCAAAGTATTCGATGATGGAGTGATTTTCGGATCCATGAATTCATAGCAAAGGTCATCATTTTTTTCCTTCTTAAAGGGATGGATTAGAAATACAAGTCTTCCGTCAAAAATAAAATAAAATAAATACAATTCTTCACCAAGAGCGATTTAATTGCATGCGCATGTGAATGCTGAGTGCCAATTAGGACCCATTGCACCAGTTCATAACCTATTATATTATTATTAGTACTAGAATTTTAGTCTTCTTAGTTTGTAAGTACATCATATATTTTTTAATTTTATATAATTAAAATTTTCAAGAAATAAATATTTAAATATAAAATTGTAATGCATTAAAAAGAGTACAAATGTTACGCCATATAATATAAAATGATCTTATACTATCATCAAATTATAAATTATTATTTATGATAAATTTATTAATTTTTATAAAATTATCTTTAAAATATATTAATCATGATTTATGTTTATATGTAAGTATAAAATTATTTTACATTATCAATACATCACGTTATTGTTAAACTCTATTTAAAATTTATAATTAATACAGAAATTATAAATTATAATAAGGTAGAAAAAAATCTCTATTACTACCGAACTAGATATCATTCACATGCTAGGTTGCAAATAGAATTCAAAAGATTATTATAAAGTTGATAGATTTGAATTCCAAGTATTTTTATATTAGTAATAAATAATCATTAATAAAGTTGATAAATAATCTCATGGTAAAGAAAAACATTATAATGTCCATGATACATTGCCTCCGAGTTTGATCCTTGTTTTGGGACATTTGTAAATCAATGCATTCAATAATGATGGGCTCAAGTAGTTTGTTAGAAGATATCAAGTGTATGTTTATTAAATATCTATTTAAAATATTATCTTATTTCCTATATATTATAAGATCCTTTTTTATTTTATAACTTGTCCCTTTTTATAAAATCATCTTCTATAAGTCTAGTGACCTTAATTAATTCAACATTCCCCTTCAAACATAAATTACTTATTGTTGAGAAGTAATTAAATTGACAGAGAAATGAAGGATAACTTTAAAAGAATAATATAATTAATTGACAAATTTAATGTGATTAATTAAATTATCAATTTTTAAAAAAGTTGTGAATTAGTTGAAAAAGTCTTATATATATATATATACATATATAAAAGTGGGATTAATATAAGTTAGTGACACATTAAAATTGATTCAATTAGGCCACTAGAGAGAGAAAATAAATCCCTTCAGATTTTGTTTACACACAAACTACGTAAATTAAAACAATTTTAAAAAAATCTGTGGAATAAAAAGTTTGCACACTATTAATATTAGAACTTTAGGTTGTGCAATGTATAACTTAAATGTTTATTTTTAGATAATTAATTTTATTTTAAAATAAACATATTTGAATTTGTAAATTATATTTTAGATATATAATAAAATATTAAATTACAATATAAGGTTATTTTAATTATTAAAAATTATTAAAATATTAAAATATAATTTAAATATAAAGATAAAAGAGAGTAAATTAAAATAATACACGACAAAAATATTAAGTATGCAGATAAATATAGAACAAAGATAATTGGAATTGATTGAAAGATGATTTATTTTACTAATTACAAGAATAATATATAAAATATAGCTTCAAATAATATAAAAATATTAAGAAAATAAAAAGAGTAAAAATCATACTCTTTAAATTATATATTTTAATTTATAATATATTTATCAGTTTAGCAATTTGGCCTGGCCCGATTACATATATTCAGTTTATGCATGAGATTTTTCAGTTCAAAGTGATTTTTCAAACCATAACTCAGCATCATTGATTTGTTCAGTTGGTGGTTAAAGCAAGTTCATTAGTTCAGTTAATTAAGATATCGCAGCTTATTATGTATATAGAAAAACGAATGAGGCGACGGATTGTCTACTCAAAATGGGGGTGTGGTCGTGGTCACTGGTCATTATCAACCCGAACTAATGAACATTTGTTGGAACCAAACCTCATTGTTATTATGTTTGGACTCAAACCTTTGAAAGTGAAACCCAAGTGTATAGAAGAAGTGAATTATGTAGGTGATTTAATTTTGAAATTTGATTGACGGAGACAGCAAACAGATGAGTCTTCATTCATTAATCTTAGCGAGCCTCTCAAATCCAATTAACTTAAATTTTTATTTCATACAAAAAAAGAAGAGAGTTTTCATTACAAAAATATTAGGGTGTACATAAAACGGATTTAAATATGTCTCAATTAGGACCAAAATTTTGATAAAATCATTTTTTTAGTATAAATATGAGAAAAGAATGAGTTTGTTTAAACATAAAAAATAATTTTAAAATAAGTGCTTTCTATATACGCCTTTTTAAGAAGTAAATAAAATTTACTTCTTAAAATAAGAAAAAAAATATTTTTTAAGTAAAAATAATTTTAAAAAAGACACTATAAACATAAAACTGTTTTTATTATTAAAATAAGCACCTATTTTATTAAAATAAATATTTATTTCAATAAATAAGTTTAACAAACTTACCGTAAGAATATATGATCTATTGACAGTTGACACAATATATTAATTTAAACAATATATAATTAAATCATAAAATTAAATAAATATAACTACAATCAAGATATATTTATTAAACAAACTATTATTTATTAAGTTAAAAGTTGTATTAATTATTAATATATAATTATATAAAAAATTATATTTTCTTAAAAGAATATACGATACTAGACCAGTTGAGATGAATCGGAATAAAATTTAAATTAGTCCTTAAAAATGTAATTTTTTATTTTATTTTTTTATGTTGAACTCGTAAAAAATTCTCTCAAATTTTAATTTCAATTCTACGTTAAAAGACAAATCACCAAGTTATTTTTTTCTCAAATTTTTACCATGGTTTTAGGATTAGAATTGATTATGATAGCTATCCAAAGACGCTATGTGGTGGGATAAACAATAAGTTTAGGACTTGATTATCATCATGGATGGCAAGCCAGTCTGTAGGCGATTCACTCGTTGATATGTGTATACAACAAACGTAGGTCTCAACTTTTTTCATTAGCAAGGCCAGGAACGAATGTGCTTAATAATACTTCTTTCTTCTTTAAAAGCTTTGTAATGCTCTCTTTATCTAAAAAAAAAAAAGTGGTGTTCTCCTCATGTAAATAAACTTAAATTAAGGGTATAAGTTAGATGAGGAGAACACCACTTTTTTGTTTTCACGTTATTAAGTACCTAAATGAGATTAATACAAAGACGATTATAATTAAGTATTTTTTTAATCAAATTTTATTTTCACGAATTTCTTAACTATTGTTTTAAATAATGGAGGCCCTAAGACAAATATGGCATGCAAAATAAAAGTTAAAATATAAGGAAACTTAAAATACTTTATTATGTGATTGATTAGGATTTTAAATGTCAAATCTTTGATATATTTTGATTTTCAGTGACATATAATAATTCAATTGTTGGAGTTTTAGAAAAAGAACGTTTAAAATAGTTTAATTGATTAATTTATGAAAAAAATAGAAAAATGAGGAAATGAAATTGTTAGAAATATAAAAAAAATGATGAAATGATTTGATTCTAACTATTAAGGAAGTTAAAAAATATCAAGAGACTAATACAATATATTAATTATTAAAAAAAAGTAATAGAAATCATGTCAAAGTCATGCAGCGTGCTTGTCACAGTCAAACTATTTATTTACATATTTCTGGTTTTTAATAAAATGTATATGACATATTGGGCCTCGTTCGTCCCACCACAACGGCCCAACTATTATCTATATCATAACCACGAAAACTTTATTGTTGTGCCAAAATGGTTTTGGTCCTTTTGAATTTCCACAATCCACATAGTTGGGTTTGTTTGATTGTGGTTCGGGGGTGTCTGCTAAACAATACTAATAAAATTATTAACAATTCTTTAACACTTTTTATTATTAGTTAAAAAATTATAAAAACACAAAATATAAATATCATCTCTTATTTAATGAGCACACGCATGATTTATCGGTTTCCAATAAATTTTACTGTAAAAAAAAAATATATGTTGCTATCACTCCTAAAATCAATTTTACCGGGTTAACTATGTTCTGGTTGTTAATTTATTGTGTGGGCTGTGTATTGAATGTCATTGAAGGTTGAAACTCTACTTACTTTACTTACTTTGAAATTCTTAAGCATTTGTTTGGTTTGATGTCCGGAAACTTGATACGCACATAATTAATGTGAAAAGAAGAAATTATAAATAGTTGTTTATGTTTAGGAGATAAATTTGGGATGTTTACATGCATTGAAAAGGTATAACCATAATGTGTTTGGTTACTCATTATTGATGTGAATTTTATGAAGTTTGGTGTGATGTTAAATGGGTGTTTAGTTTTGTGTTGTCTAAAAATGATCTCAAGTCTCTTAAAATAAATAAAAATATTACTAAAATGTCTAGTTCAATTAGTTGAATGTATGAGTTATTATAAATTTCTTAATATCTAAATTTGATTCTTATAGATAAAAAATACAGATAGTTTTATTTGCATATTATTATATTGTTGTTTAATTTAAAGGATGATTACAATTTTAACATTGTTTAAAAGCTGCCCAAAATAGCTTATTTAAACAACTTTTTTAGATTATGACTTTTTTAAAAACATTAAATAAAAGCACTAATTTTTTTAAAAAGAGTTTTGTTTTCAAAATAATATAATGAAAAATGCCAAAACAAATGGGTTCATAATTATATTGAGTTTAATAGACATGTATTAGTGTAAAGGTTTTTATATTGTTAACTAATGAAAATTATTCATAATACAATTTTTAAGATAATTATTATAAATGTGTCATACATAAACTATGATTGAATTCAAATTTCAAACTATCATTGCATATATTATTTATTGGTTTTTAAAAGAAATTTAATGTTCGTTTTTTAGAAACTACTTAATATGGATTGGAATCTTCTCATGTTAGTAACGAACATGTCAAGTTCTGATAAAGAAAAACACAATTTTAAGACTTGCGCACTCCATTATTAATGTAGGTCCATTATTTATTTTTGTGTCTTTTTTTATACTGACCTTGACATGTTAGTTATACTATCAGGTTAGTGCAAAAGATTTTACAATATCAAAAAGTTAGAAATTATTTTTTATGTGATTTTTAATATAATTATTATATAAATTAACAAATTGATCATGTATAATATTTTGTTGGATAATTTCCGTTTTTATCTGATAGTTATCTTCTGTTTTTTATTTGATAAGATATATTCTGTTTTATTCGATTAGCCAAATCAAATAATATATTGATGCCAATCAAATAATATCTTGATGGCATATGCCCAACCCAATTCATATTATAAATAGATGAGTAGAGATACACAGAAAGTATACAGAAATTGAGAGCCTCAAGTGACAGTCTTGAGTGACATATTTGAGCGAGCCTGCGTGCTCTGCATATTTGAGAGATTCTTAGAGAGTTTGAGTGAAACACTCTAGGTTTCGTTTGAGTGGCACCACATTGGTTGGTGTGTTTTTGATTCATTGTAACCGAATATTGTTATAGTGAATTTTGATACTGGACTGGAATCCTTTTCTCACATTGAGTAAGGTTTTCTCACTTAAAACAAATTATGATTGTCTAATTCATTCTTAATTAAAACAACTTATCAAAATAACTAAAATATTTTTATTAATATTTTGTTTTAAAAAATAAACAAATACACTACAAATTTTTAAAAGTATTTTTTAAATAATAAATTAATTTTATTAACTAAATTAAAACAGATCGGCTTAAAATATCTTAAATTTAAAATAACCCTTTTTTAAATATTTTTAAATTATTTATTTAAAGTTTCAAACAAATGAGTCCTTAAAGACTTGTTGCCATGAATATTTTGTACCATACCCGAAGGACATCACAGTGACTCTGGAAAGAAATCCGGTTTACTTTTTAATGTTGGTCATGGTATCATCGATTCTATAAAAGAAATCGTATCATAGGAAAAAAAAAATACAAGCATTGGAAATATTATAAAAAAAATTGGGAAGTGGAAATATTATAGTTAGTATAAGCAGTTGATTTTATGTTTAATATGATACTTAATATAATAAAGAAAGATAAAAAATTATAAAATAATTTTTTATATAATGCATATATAAAATTGGGGTGGATAAGAATGGTTAGGAAGGTTCTTACTCTAGTAAGCATGAGGCATTGTGGATGACTCCCGTGTCCCTTTTTTCTTTTTTAGTAATTGGCTTGTATGGTAAACATGAAATGGTGTTAAGTCTTTTCCTTCACCCCCCACTCACAGTTTTGTCTGTACTTACAAGCATTTGCTTTCTCTTTCTCTCTCACGTTTTTTGTTTAGCGGGGAAAACGACATGTAACATATTAATTGAGTGTTTGAAAACTTGTTCCAAATAATATGGAATTGATATTTATTAGAATTAATTTTGAATCAAACCAGTTGTTTTAGTCATCATATAACCATATTATTAATATAAAATACTGACTTCACTAGTACTTTTTGTGAAGACTTAATTAGTCATTTTTAATAAAATTTCTTTTTTTTAGTCACATTTTTTTATTCACTTTGTTTAAGAAATTTGAGTTCACTTTCACTTTGAGTCTTAAACATGTGCATGTTAATTAGTTCAATTGAAGTGATTTATAATGGAGTATTTTATTTTTATTTTAAAAATAAGTATAAAATTTAGCATAGTTTTTTTTATCCTATGAATTGAAAAATTTGGAACTCAAAATCAATTCTTCAAACTAAAACCACGTATGCCAAATAAAAATGATTAATGGACACCCACATGTTATTTAGCTGGTATACATAAACCACTCTTTATTACCTAAGTTGATATTTTCATGTGATCTTGGATGGCTTGTCGTAAAATCAAGTACCATGTAATTTTGTTTTTTGACAGTGAGTGGTGGAAAAATCAGCTGACTCATCATGTCGTAATTTCTTTTGCAACATCGATTTAGAATGTGACGGATGTGGGCTTTACTTTGTCCTTCTAATAATTCAGGTTCTCATGGAGAACATTGAACCTTATGCAATATCCAACGGGACAATTTATTTTTCTTATTTGTTTTTAATTAATAGAATAATGTGAGTGTTTTTGTGCATTGGCCGCATCTTTATATTGAGGCAGAAAGTATTACAAACCTCTATGTCTATGGCTAAACATCTTGCGAATCGTTGGTCTGAACTCTTCAGTAAATCCATCTGTTAGACACTGCTTAGATGTTGTTCTGTTTTATAATTTATTAATTCCTTGGCATTTGAGTATCTACGCCTCGTAATTGCTACAGAGTTACCGACACATAATTGTTAACATATATTATAGCATCAAGGTACAGCAGAGTTGTATATAGTTTCTTTTCAGCTTTTGTCTCATTTTCCATCCTAACTACAGGATATGTGTGCTGACAAAAGCAAATGAGCAGTTCTTCATGGCATTACCATGTGCAAATTTGTCGCTGCTGTCAGATTTTTTGAACAGCCACTGATGCAGAAAACCATTTGGTCTGAGGAATTGAAATCCGTTATCATATTTCTGAGTTACTGCCAGTTGCTGGAGTTGATTTATGTCTATCATGTCTCGGATGATACTCTGTCAGTTCAGGTGGGTTGAGTGTAAGTGCAAGTGCAAGTGTTTGAATTCATAAAGTGATAACCAATAAAATATACTACTTTTTATAATGTTAAAAATAATTTTATCTTTTGGGGCATATTATGATACGAGTAAGCATGTGCCCAGTGCCACCTTCTAATGCATCAAGTTTGATCCAAGATGATTGTGGTTTGTACAATGTCAGGTTGACTGTAAGTTGAAATTTTGACTATACCAATTGAATAATTAAAATTAGTTCGGTTAGTTGCTTAGAATGTTCTATTCTATCTTATAGTAATAGTATCTAATTACCATGTGATAAGCTTTATCTGATAGTATGTTGTTATGTCATTATTGACTGCTCCATACTTCGAATTTTAGAAAAGATTTATAAAGTTACCAAACCAGTGTCGACGGTGTTTTATTATTGTGTGCTGGCAGCATAATTGCCATTACTATTATGTGGAAAACACCAAGACTAGTGCAACAAGTCATCGTTAATGGGATTACGGCAAAGATAATTAAGCACTTATATTTGGAGGAAGCTTTCATAGGCTTAGATAGATATTGATCCGCCGAACATTGCCTATCATATCTGTTTCTCCGTGCTTTGTTGAATAATTACATCCGCATTTAGGTTACGAATTTATTGCCTTGGATTGAGGAGTATATAAGGTCATTGTTCTTGTTACTATGCTCAAACTGGTAGTTGAATCCACTACAATTTTAGTGGCCTACCACTGGCATGCACAACTGCATGCCTGGCATGTTGGTTAGAGAAAACAAGCTACTGCTGCTAGGAAGTTGGCTGTGGCTGGAACTTTGTATTCTGTGGGACACTTCCACTGGTGATTTTGATTAGATCTCTGGAATTTCCACAATGTTTGAGGAAATTAAAATAGAGTAAATAGTGTTTCCATTATGATAGTTTAAAAGATTTTCATATTCTCATTCAAATACAAATTACTATGAATGTATGATAAGATAATTGATCTTTATAATAGAATTTAAAATCTTTATAATTGTCAATGTTATTTTTTTTGCATTGAGATTATGTAAAAGTTAAACTCATTAAAACAATAAATATTTGATAATTTTTTTTAGGATTTAATTTTTTTGTATTATCCATGTAAAATGTTTTGTCCAATCAACCAATAAGAAATTATGATATACAAAGGGAGTTATTATAAAAAACAATAAAATATATTATACCTAATAATTTGTGATTAGATAATAATATAAAACCTCTTTATATTGTTAATTCATAGATAATTTTTTCATCTTTTTATTACATTAAAAATACAAAAGTTACTAATATTTATATTTTGATCAGTTAAAAATATTTAACAGAATATATTAAACGTGTTTAGGATAATTTTACTATGAGGACAACACAGAATAAGAAGGATGTAAATTGAATTGAGTCTCCTAATTTAAATTCAACCACTCCAGTATTTGAAGAAAAATGAGAGGAGTGAACTTCTATATTTTAATCAGTGTCCTTCCTTATGTGTCCCACCGGCTACTAACACCCTGTCTCTTTTTCAGGATTGTATTATTAATAATGGGAAGTGGGAACTGCAGGTTCCAGGTTGTGTGCAAAAATACTACTTTTTCTTGTAAGAGGAGTGTTTGATACGCAGTGAACTGAGCCGTTGTTGATGCAATTCGCCTATAAATGCAAACAAAATCAAGGTATTTGAATTTATTTTTTTATCATTTAAGGGTATACGTTTCTTTATTTTGGTACATGCTGATAGGATGACTAGGCTCAAGAATCTGTAATACCCTCTGATTAGCATATATTAGCTTTATATTTTGGTCAATACCTACTTTTATTTTGTTTGCTGGTTCTTTTTCCGAGTTTGGAAACCTGTGTGATTTTTCTTAGCCAACATTGAGTGTAGATTTTTAGGCAAATGTTAAGTTAGAAAATTCCCCCCTCAATACCATGCTAGAGTTGCTCAAAAACATTTAGTCAAATATCTTGTTTCTGAAAAGAAAAATAGTTAAACTATTTTTTATGAATGAGCATAGGGCATTGCTGTTGAGTGTAGTACATCTTTGTCAGAGTTGTTAAACAAAGTGATGTAATAAAAAATGGGGTAACACGGGATTCGCTCGATGAATTGCACATCACAAATTTGGGTTTTGGACTAGCACACAATGAGGCCTATGCATGATGTGTTACATAAGTAATGGCATGGCCTCACTCACAATGAAAATGGGATTAAGATGGATAAGCTAAGCTTATTAGCTGAGAGGTCTGAACACGTTGAATGATGGATGATGGACAATGATGAATGGGCAGAGTTGATGATCCGACAGTGGACTTGTGAATCGTGACTGCAGCCATACATACAAAAGTCCTGCAACCATGTGAGGCTTTTCTGAGTTTCGTACGAATTATTTTGGTAGTTTGCTGACATTTGGCCATGATCTCAATCTCCTGAGGATCTAGGATACTTTCATCTGAAGAAAAAAGCTAAATACAGGACCACTCAACCAAACGGGATACTCAAGGCAGATACTGCTCAACTTTACATGTCTTTCTAATTTTGCCATCTATGAAAATTTATCACTGCTACAAACTCAGAAACTCAGAAGGCTGATGCAGGCAGGGAAGAAAGATAGATTATTTACTGACACCACCAGGAAATCAAAAAATGATACAAGAGTTTCATGAGATGAAGACAGTAGGTATCATTAGAAATCTGTCTCCTAACCCCACTCTTTATTTTATACTATATAGATATTATTTCCAATCTTGAGGCATGAGTCTCTTTTTCCTTTTTACTTTTTTTCCCCCTCTTGAACTTGCTTCAAAAATCACATTTAGCTTTAAGAACTTGTTAATGTTGCCTGCCACAAGTTTCTACAAATTAGTAAGATAGATTTTTCTTTTCTATGCACTAATTTACCCAACTAATGTGAGCTGATTCTGAATTCAGTAAAAGTGCCATCTATGACTTCCATGATTGACTATTTGCTATCTCATGACAAATTAACCGTTTTATCATAAATTGTGGTATTGAGAAAGAAATGGTGTTGTGGTGCAGAGAAAGAGAGAGGTACTTAATGAACCTCTTAAAATGGGTGGCAGGGTACACTCTACTTTACACTTGAATTGAAAAAATGATCAGTGACATATGTTCATGTATTATTTCTTTTTAAGTTTGCACTTGGGAACATTACACAAATTGAATTAATGAACTTTTGAAAAGGGAGAGGATGGCCCCAACGACCTCTGCAAAAATCTGTCACAATGTGTAACCACTCTGAGGGCAAAGCTATATGTCTCTGCAGTGTGCACAGAACGGCCATCATAAAAGCCACATGCAAAGTGTACCGTGCCGCCCCCTCCTTGTGTGATACAACTTGGTAGCATATATATGGACAGAAATGCAATTATAAAATTCTCCCATGCAGTGATGCAATGCAGCCATATTGATTTGTTTACCATAAATTGCATGCCGCCCGACATTGGATATTTCAATTATATGTTTGTGGCAATGTTTTGTTGATCAAGGTATTGATTGTATCCGAATTTCTTTCATTCACGCTATAGACTTCAAAATCAAATCAATTGGTTAACATAATTGTGACTTTGACGGGCAGGGTCACAATTATATATGAACGAATATATTGGATCTGGTGACTCTAGGCACCTCTAATTGGACCATGAAGACGAAAATGAAATTGTTAATAATTTAGTTACCTAGAAAGAATATTGGCAGTATGGGCAGACACATGTTGTGCTGGTTGGTGACATTTTAATTTTGATGATATGAACAAAATTTTGAAGTGATAGAAGAGATTAAAATGAAAGTAAAGATTAAAATATTTTAAATTTAAATTAAAGTTTTATTGAAGTATAATATCTTTATAAGATTTATCATGCCATGGTGGTTATGATGAGCGTGGTTGTGGCAATAATCATAATTGTGGTGATAATTTTAATTTAAATTAAATCTTTAAAATATTTAATTTTATATTTGATAAATTTTATAAAATTTTTATAATTAAATAAAATTTAAATTTAAAATATTTTAATCTAATTAATAAAAATGAACATTCCGATTCTCATATAATTGGATAATTCATAAAACGTCTCATATATACATATATATTGTTAATGTTGGTGTTTCAATGTTGTTTCCCATCTAATTTTCTGTGGAAGGGAAGGGGTTGATTTTGATTGTATGTATATAGAACGTACTTTTCTAAACATGGATTTGATTTGATTGTTGGTTGTTGCTTTCTTTCTTAACCAGGACTGCTCTTACTTTCTCTGTCTTCATGTTTTCATTTTTTTTCATCTATCAATTTGCAGTCAATAATGTGAGTGTGTGCGCGTGTATATAGTAGTTGGTGGGCTTGGGGGGCCATCCTTCACTTCAACATGCCCCCACACGTTGGGGGAAATCCTTCAAACGGGTAGGGCGGGTAGTCATCTTGGGCTTTTGATCTTAATTTGAAGGCTCTCACTTCCTGCACCTCACGGTTTATTTCGGGGAATGAGCTTTTTATAATGTAATAGGAGGTACATAAAGTTTTAATCACATTCTGCTATGGTATTACAGTGAAATATCTATTTTATTGATGATTCATTTTTATTAAAGAATTTGATTGATATTTTTAATAAGATCTTATTTTTTAATTATATTTTTTTTCCATCTTTAAAGTTTGAATATGAGATTTTATTTAAACACTTGTAAATACTTTTACCTAATTTGTATCTCCAAGTAATTGATCCACTGCCTCAAACTGCACTAGGTGTGATTCTCTAAGTTTTTTTAAGCAAAAAGAAAATGAGCTAAGGCGAAAATCAACAAATGTTTATTTTTATTAACAAAAATTTGCTATTCGATAATTCTTTAACCATTGTCCCAAATTAACAAAACCGTTTTGTGAATTTTTTTTAACAAAACCGTACACATAAATAATAAATAATTATTAACATCACGGTTCAAGTAGAAGCATGATTATCGTCTTGCTATCTTGAATTTTTTATCACCCTCAAAGTATGGATACCTTACAAGAATTCACTATTTCCGTCAAATATAAGATTCACAAAATCTTGTTATTGAAAACGATTGGACCCCCCAATGGACGCTTTTCGAAAATCTAAGAGCTATACATAACTTTTTTTTTATTTCGCAATGCGCGGCCAGTGATGAGTAAATGACTGGTTGGGTTGGATTAGTGAACTCATTTTCAAATAGGTGTTGTGTTGGGTAAGTGAATAGGTGATTATTCATTTGATTTGAAGTTGTTGTTAACAGATTTCAGTGAGGAGTGTGAAAGGGGTAAAAAATCTGAATGCTCCGAGCTGGTTCAAGTGTGGATTGATATAATTTAGGGATTTTTTTTTTTCTTTTCTTTGGGAGACTCGTTTTACATCACCATCATGCATAGTTGATGATTTGCTGTCATAAAGACCAATTTATGGCTGGAACGACTATTCGTAATGCATAACAACCAAAAGCGGAACACCGTTGCACAGAGGCCCCCCCGGGGATGATGCAATCTATTCGGGGTTTCTGTGAATCAATATATGCAGAGATTAAAGGAAGAAAATAAAGGGATTAAAGATCAAACTGAAAATGAACCGAAAATATATTGAAAATTCAAATGTGAGTTCTTAATAATTGTGAACGGAAATAGTTCAACAGATGATAACGAATTGACAAAGCAATAATCGTATTATTGTGTTCCGACTATACAAAAGAATATTAATAACCCGAGAGCTCCCATTTTCTTGTAACAATTTGACTAACACTAAAAAAATATATTTCAACAATAAATTTAATAAAAAAATGTAAATCTTAACATAGAATATTTTCCTTAATGGAAGCGAATAAAAACGTGGACCTATTCTAGAAAATCTTTCATTCATTATGTAAAATAACGAACACACTAATAGAATTCTCTTAGCATCAATAGAAATCAATAGAGCATCTAAAACACCATCACAAAAGTAGAAACCAATATAATAAAATCCAATAATGAATACCTAACACAGGCAACAAATTAAGAAGGCGAAACCACCAACAAAATATATCAAAATTAAAAGATTTCTAATGAAAACTACTACTATAATTTTAAAGGAAACAAAGCACGTTTACTCTACCAAATCATCTGTCAAGAACCCCTGTTTTTCTTCTCAATTGTTGTGTCATTTTTTTTTAAATCTTTCACGCTACAATTGTATAGCCTTCTTAATTCGTGCCTCTGCTACACATTGATAAATCTCTTTAAAGATACACAATGGGCTTCAACCGACTATACAACTTTCACCGTTTTTTAAAATATTTATTTAAAAGTTAGTGTGTGTCTCACTTATGGAAGAATTCTCCTAAGATAAATAAGTATAAACTTGGAAAACAATAAAATTTTGAATTAATATAATAGTCACTTCACCGTTATAATTTTCCATTTTATATGTTCATATGCAGATTATACATTAATGTTCACCGCATATTTTCTACCTAATTAATAACCCAAACTATATATAGCCTTATGTTATTATTAAGTCGCATAACACTTGCTATTTTTATGCAATTTTGGATCTAGAGTGTGTGAGTTTATGAGTAATTGATTTCATTTGTAAAGTTAATCTTATATTTCAGATGCTTTTACTCTTTTTATTTAATAAATAAAAGACAGATTAAGTATAGGCTTTGCAAAAAAAATAAGAAGTATTGGCAACTTTTTGTTAAACTGGTATATACGATACACTATATGATATGGTTTATCTACAATGTCACATTTTTTTAAAGCATCTATAATGTCACATTTTATGCAATGAATGAAATTTGATAAAATAATAATTAAAGTGAATAATATTTTACCAAGACGTAACAAATGTATTGTTAATTTTGAAAGTGACACGCTATAGAATTAAATAGATTAATTAATAGAGTTGTGTAGAGAGGATATTTAGAGAGAGAAATTGCATTTGCATTTGCATTTTAAATTTACATATTTTTTTCCATCATAAAACAATATAAATAATGTATAATAAAACACGTGATATGATAAAGAGATTGAAAGAAAAGTAAATTATAAAAAGTTTTATGAAAGAGAAATTTATATTTAAATGCATGATAGTATCATCATTGATTAATCCTTATGTCAAGGCGTTCTCTGCTCCTTTCAACACATGAGCATGTGGGATCCCCAGTTCCTATTCCCCTAAAAATGCCTTTCCAGTTTCCAAGCTTGTTAACCAAAACTAAACCATCAAACAAAAAGAAAAAGGTTTTTGGCAAACCAGTATCTCATTATCGGTTGAATAAAACAAAAACAAAACAATCCCCCATGTAATCAGTGCCAGAACCCTTCAGAAAGAATGAGGAAAAGAAGATTATTTATAAAGTTGATACGATATAGTATCAAATTATCAATATACTACATTTGCATGTACCAACACTAGATAAACAATAAAAAATACGGATTTCGATTGACAAGGTCACAAAGTTACTATCAGATTAAAGGCTTTCTTATTATGTGAGACTCGTAGCTAATTGTATCTGCCTTTTGTTTTAGAGCATCATCATGACATGGTGCAAAGAAAAGACTTGTGATTGGGACTAACTATCTCACGAACCTGAATTGGTATTGGGGCCAAACACATGGAATGGCCTGGGCATTAAGCCTCCTTAATACTGACACATGGCATAGTGATAAGTAGATAGTTTTGGTCTCACAAAGAGTTGACACTATTATTTTTTGGAGTAAGCGTTTTTTTATTTGATTTGTTTTCTCCAATTTCATGATTGTTCCTAAAATGAGTTGTATGTGAAGGGAATGAAAGAGAAAATAGATAGGAGTAGAGAAAAAACAAATACATGAAATAAATTAATCATATGATAAACAAAGATATTTTAAAAATAAAATAAAAGAGTTAAAGAAAAATATGAGTTAATTTATTTAAACTTATTTATTAAAAAATGTTTATTTTAATAAAATAAACAATTCTCTATTTTTTAGTACTATATGTTTGTTTAAATTGTTTCAACTTTAAAAAAATTAAGTTCATATTTATTTTAAGAAGTAAAACATATTTGTTTATTAATTTTTAAAAATAATTTAAACAAATTGACCTTATATTACTACTATTTCAAATATTGAGCATATTGAATTATTAATCATGTTGAAATAAATGATATGATAAACAAATAGATATTATTTATATATTTTTTTTTATGTAACATTGACCATGTTGATTGTTTAACATAGTATTATTTCAATTTAATTAATAAGTGATTTCTTTTTTACAGGAATTAATAAGTTACTTCAAACTTAAGTTTTAAATTATAATACACAATATGTTATAAATTAAATATTTAAAAGGGAAAATTTTGTTAATTATCACTCATAGCGTCCTATTCTCTTATCCTACTTGAGCAAAGGCGTCTGTCTCTACAAAGGATACTATGAGTGATAATAAAAATGAATACCTACTTGAGCAAAGGCGTGTGCCTGGCTAGTGTCAAGCAGTATTCATTTTTATTTTCTTTCGATAAAGCATTATCTCAAACAATGATTTAACCATATGAGTGGACAATTGAGTAATGATATGTTATTTTAATTTGCATTATTAATTTTTTCACATTATATACGTACGCTTTTTTCTTCTTGTGACAAAGACACAGTAGACACTTACATACTGGCGGTTTTCTCATTTTAAAAAACCCATCCATTTTCAATCACCGTCCACTTCCTTATTCGACAACTTTTTCGCTTAGCTGCCATTAATTAGTACTTGGAAGAAAATCGCTTCCAATTTCCACTACCATAGGCATATGCATGTAGCAAGGTGACTCCAGCTATATCCAGGCCTAAAAAGAAGAACTTTTGACGACCCTCTGCTTAAGGGACTATGTATTACTGTAAGCTATGTGCCTAGCTATATCTGCTAGAGTTTATTGAGTCAGTATTTGAATTGCTACTAGTGGCGAGTTTTACGTAAGAAAAGCCTTGACCATATGTTCTAGTACAACATATATTTGAATAATATAGATTCCACTCCAAACCAATACACACACAAATAACAAGTACCAGACGTGCATCATAAACGCGGGTACTTTTGAACTATTTGGCGAGGACCATCCTTTGCCCTTGCATGCAGATTGCAATGAAGAACCAAATTATATTAGGAGTGATCATTGTTGATTAACTATTATATATATATATATATATTAATCTTTTCATTTCTCTCTTCATTTCTTATTATTTCAATTGTAATTACCACTTTCGCTCCTTTTCTTTATTTTACTCTTTTCTATCTTTCTTGCACAAATATACTCAAACATGGTGTGTACATTGACGTTTTCCCTTATATTAGATTAAGCCAAGCGCCCAAGCATCCTATTTCCATTTCGCGATTCGGCATGAACGCCTTTCTGTAATTGTAAACTAATAAATTGAACAGAAAAGATATAGCTAAGGCGTAGTTAACCGGAGCATGAAGGCCTAAGTTAAAAGTCTTACTTTTTATCTAATGATTTTATAATTGTAGCGATTTTCTTTATTTTTTAAAAGAAATAACTTCATCTCACCAAAAAATAATAATAAAAAATAAAAACCTGTCGCATTTTTGAGAAACTTTCTCTCACTTCAAACTTTGAATAAATGAATAGTTACATTATTATTTATAAATGTTTAAGTATTTGATTAAGACTCTATTTGGTTTTTGGTAAATCTAGTGTTTAAGTGATGAATGTGAACCGTTATTTGATGAGTATAAAATTAAAAAATGAACTGAACTACAGTCGAATAAAAGCAATTAATCCCACGGCATCTGCTAATAGAAACAGATGCATAGATGTGGGCCAAACATAAAAAAGTAAACGAAATCTTAGATTTTGCTCCAGGCCTCCAACCTTTGCCAATCAACACAAGCATTCCCCTCTCTTAGATAATGGATGAAAATTGAGCTCCCAATGATGCCCAAGACATGAATGAATAGCCGTCACAAGAGATACGTGAGGATGATAGAATTAAGCCCATCTAAAACCTAATGTTATTGGTAGGTTAAATTTCTTAAGAGTTTGTTTGAGATTATCTCTCACATATATGTTTTTTCGTTAGTACGAATCACATATCAAATCCTTAGTCATATATTTAAGAAATAAGATTATCTGTTATTTATACCATACAATTCATTTATGCATTTTTTAAACCAAGTGACAACCTAGAAAACTATAACAACAAATATACCTTAAGGACTATAGTGTTTTTTTATCACTGAATTTCAATCCATTTTTATAACAATTGGTTTCTTTTTATCTTTTTTTTTTTTTTTTAAGTTTTGTAAAAGAAATAAAGTTTAACCAGTCCTTGTGTATTCAACTACACTCTCTCCACTTTACTAAAAAATATTTTTTTTTAAGAGAGAGGTCTTTTAAATTGTCATTGGTTTAACGAGCCATCAACAAAGCTAAAGATATAAACAAAACAAATGCACCATGATGTTTATGGGAAGAGGACGAATAACATGTTTGGGATGACAGTGAGATGAGCAAAAATCAATTATGAAGTTATGATAAATGTAAAGTAATAAATAGTTGCTTTAGAAAAATTATGGTGATGACACTGATTTTAAGGTAATTATCATAATTTTAAAGAATATCCAAACATGCTCGAAACAGGATTACAAATGGAAAAATATGAAAAACAAAACACAAAAAACTTGAAAGGTGAGTTACAATAGAATAATGAAAAAAAATGAGAAGTTAATTAAATATTTTTTATTTTTGTAATCTTAACAAACACCGGTGTTAATTAAATTGGTTCTCATTTTTAACAAATTAGTTCCTATAACATGAATACTTGTATCAGTTTCAACCAGACACTTAACGTGTCACATAAACATTATTAAAGATATTATCTTATAAAAATAGATGAAAGACCGAGTTAATTGACTTTAATTTTGAAAAAAAAAAAACAGAAAAAAAGTGTTAACTTATAGAAACTAAATCTATACATAATAAAAAGCTAACCTACCTATAATAACAACTTTTATAGTGTCACCACCATATGAAATTATTCAACAAAAGAAAAAAAAAACACCATATGAAATTGGACCTTGGGATATTATTATACTCATCTTAAAAACTTACCAAAAATAGAAAGATTATAAATTCTTTAATTTATAAATTTTTATGACTTGAATATAGTTTTAATTTATATAATATTCTGTTTTTTTGTCCTTATAAATTTTCTTTTCAAAATAGTTCTTATAATTTTTTTTTGGTTTTGGTCCATGTTTTTGTTTCAGTCCTCTAATATATCTATATTTATTTTAGTTCTTATAGTATTTTTTATTATATTGAATTAATCTATTTAAAAATATTTGATAAGGACTAAAAATAAATGATATACATATTATAAGAAATAAAATAAAATAATAAGAACTGAAACTAAAAAAAGAATTTTATAACGACCTTTTTATAAAAAGTATCAACAGAAATTTATAATTAAATTAAAATATAAAATTATTTTATATTATCAGTAGTATATAATGATTAATGATTAAAACTCTATTACTAATGTCAAAAACGGGTTTATTCTATTAAATAAATAAATAATGTTGCTACTACATTAAGATTTCATGATCAAATTAGGTATTTATTTCTATTATCTGAAATTCTGAATAGAGAGATCCAGACATCTTAGGTTGGGGTTCGGGACGGGAGTCAGCGGCTGATCTAGGATTCGGAGCTAGTGGAATAATCTATTTTAAAAAATAAATTAATAACAAACATATAAGAAAAGTCAGATAAAGAAATAATAAGTTTAAATATAATAAAAATATTAAAACAAAGAAATACGTTTATTTATTTGCACGTGAGTGAGAGGATGGATACATATAAAATGAAGAATACGAAATATAAAATTTTAACAAAAAAATATATAGATGATTTCATTATTGAAATGAAGAGTTACATTTATCTACACTCGATTAGATACAGAACCGCCCCTCACCGGAGTTGTGGTGCAGTTCGCAGCCTCTAGATTTTCTAACCATATTGAAACAAATATATATATATATATATATATATATATATATTATTATTATTATTATTATTTTCTCTTCTTCTTAGAGAAAGAGTCCAAAATGTTAGGAAAAAAAACAAGTAAACACTAGGGACGAGTCTCTCTTTCCAATTTAAAACCCTTGAGGTTTCACTTTATTACAACTGTGCCCGTTTCTCGTTGCCTTTGCCTAATCTAACTTGTATATATACCCGCCGGCTATCCCCTCTTCCAACACATCAATTTATTCATTTGCATATACTAATCTCATTTTTTTCTAAAAATAAAATTCTAAGCTATTTTCATTTGCACTCTTTTTTTTCTACACTAATACCATCACTCAACCTCCTTCCATGTCCTTTTAATTCTCCGTCTCAGTTTCACTCCTCTCAGCTCCTTATTCCAACCTCACTCAGTTTGAGAGCACGGAATCAATGAAGAAAATAATTAGAATATATTTTCAGCGTTAGTAAAACCGTCACATTAAAATAATAAAATTAGGAAGAAATATTTTGTGAGGAAGAGAAAAATGCGAGTGAAAGAGATGCACCCGCTGTGCTGTATCTCCCTCGAGAGTCCCCGAATCGGCAAACATTCGCCGGAGCGGGAGCCGGCGGCGCTTTTCCGAACCAGGAGCCTTCCGGCGGCGGGATCTCACGGCAATGCCGCTCAGGGATCGGAGACCACCGTCGCCGGCGTTCTCTACAAGTGGACCAATTACGGCAAAGGCTGGAGATCCCGCTGGTTCCTCTTGCGAAATGGCGTTCTCTCCTACGCCAAGATCCGCTGTCCGGAGAATCTCAACCTCCTCACTCCTTCCGACGACGTTCGCCTCATCGGAGAGATTTCCACCAACCGTCTCGCACGAGTGGACAGCGCCGCCACCGTCACGCGACGGAAGCACCGCAAAGCTTCTTCTTCTTCTGGCGTAGTCCATCTCAAGGTACCTCTATATTTACCTACGCATAACGCGCTTGTTGATTTGTTTTGCTCTTATCTAATTTTATCGATTCAGGAAATTAATAAAGGATCATCGCAGGCGTTGGCGGTGTGATCTGACTCCTCAGTTATACTGTTTTTCCGGCACTAGCTCGCTCCGAGTTAGCGTTAGGAAACAATAATAAGTTAATAACATTCCGTTTTCGATTCCAAATATGCTAAAATGTTATTTATTGGTGATTTAATTTTTGGTGACATGATTAGTGATTATTGCAAAGATTCACGTATTCGTTCTTTGGTTCCGGCTAAATGAAAGTCATCCACCTGAACCTGACTTTTCTTCTGGCACTGAAAAGGAACTTTTTCTGTTCGAGCAGTAGCGTGGAAACCCGCGGGTTTCAGCGATTGTTCGCTGTGACTTTGATTTCTCTCGCTCGTGGCTGGGTTTGGGTGCGATTTCAAAGGAAGTGGATCAGTGGCAAATCGCAATTAATAATACTAAGCTGTATTTATTTTAATTTAATTATCCGAAAAATTAATTTGAAGAGGAAACATTGATTCTTAGCGGAAGCGGAGAAGATGGATGCGCGATTTCAAATTGAAAATCGGTGTTTCTAATTCTGGTTTTAATAACTGGTTGTTAATGTAGAGTGGGTCACATCAACAGGTGGCCGAGGGGGGTACGGTAGGCTACGTCTAGCCCTAGGCATTAACTTGCGGTCACATCATCGCTGCATTGCCATTGGTCGTTGCTGGACGCATTTCTTCGTTTCAGCTCTGCACTTATTAGTATTGCTTCCTCTTCGCACCCGTTTTTCTGCCAATCCTACCTTAACTCGTTTACCATTTCAGCTTAAAAATATGAAGCACTAAATACACCGACTATCTTTGAAGCCCTTCCTGTTACCAGTAAATTCTTTTTTGGCCCTTCCCCCTTATTTTCTTTCTTTTTCACTATTTTTTTGCCGTACGTCTTTCTCTTGTCTTGCATTGTTTTTGGCTTGCTCTTCCTTCCTACTTTTCCCAAACCATGTTCCTGTATCTTGTAAACATTTGGGTTTGGGGAGAGAGAAAAAGCGACGGTGGCATACTTTTTGGCTTTTCTTTACTTGCCTTAACGGTAATACAAGACTTGAAGGAGTTACCCTTATTACAATATAGTACTATCGTGGAGTAGGAAAAAAAAAACAAATGTTAAACAGTGCGGTGATCCAACGGCATTTAATTAGGATCTTGGACTGGCGTGGGTTTAGCTTTGTAAGTTGGAATGGCTCAGACGATACTTTAAGCAACCTTATCAAATGGTAAAAAATCTTTTCAGTTATTGCTTTTATCCAAATACGAAGCATATTTTCTGAAGAAAAAAAATAAAATAAAATAAAAGGAGAACACGTATGTTGGACTAGGCAACATTTTGGTGGGGTATTATCTTTTCAACTCTCAAGTGGTTTGTTTTTGTTATTTGTCTTTTTAATGATCATATTTTAAGTAAATTGGGAAACTAGTATGCTCCTATTGCTGTTTAATATTAAAAAAAGCCAGCCCACTTCCCCCACATAAAAGGGGAAATCAAAGAAAGAAAGTAAGAGACAGTAAATCATATTTTACAATATTACCTTAGTCATTTTAGTATTCTACTCTTCCTATTCATTCAAACTATAAGTTTATATCATAATAATATCGACATAGCACATTGGTTTGGCGATCGAAAACCTGGCGGGCCTGTGTGTTCCGCGTGTTCTGATTACTGCTAAGCGTCTTTCGTTAACTACAAAATTTTGGTGTTTTTTGGTTGAGGTGGTAGGGGGCGTCCTTACTTTTTATTTTTGTTTATTGTGTCCGTGTGCCTTCTTGGGAAGCTTATCCCCGTTTTTTCTTTGTATCAACGTGCTGTTTAGGTGGGCTCTCCGCATAAATTTTGTTGCTGTGCTACTTCGTTACTCTAATACTATTTCTTTTTTCCTTTTAATAATGAACAAGAATATCACTATTTTTCTTTTTCGTACAAATTTGGTAGTATTTGTTATATCATTATTATTATTAGTTTTAATTTCATTTGTTATTTATAAATCCTGTTCCTTTTAATTATTCTTTTTCAATGAAAAGCAAACTTGGTTAGAGTGAGTTTCTTCGTGCATTGAAATTGAAGTTACATTGCGTGAATGTTTACAGCAGATTTCGTCCTTTAGAGAGAGTAAGTCAGATGATCGGCGTTTCTATATATTTACAGCAACGAAGACCCTCCATCTGAGAACTGATTCAAGGAAAGATCGCGTGGCGTGGATACAAGCCTTGGTTTCAACACGTGGCCTGTATCCTCATCAACCACTCAATGATCATCTCTTGCTTGCACCCAATGATATATCCTTGTCAACCGAGAGGCTTAAGACACGCTTGCTTGAAGTGGGTACCAGTGAGAACCTTTTAAAAGAGTGCGAGCAAATCATGTTCTCAGAGTTCTCCGAAATGCAAGGACAGCTTGAAGTTCTTTGTCAAGAGCGATCTAATTTGCTCGATACAATAAGGCAGTTAGAGGTAATTTCTTACCTTGTGGTTTTTTCTGGAATGCTTGTCACTATCTTGCTCTGTATTGGATTCATTTGAATACTTAAAGGACTGCGGGATATTTATTAGTTTACTATTCCCACAACATCTTTACCATTTTAAATTTGGTGAAAGATAACATAATATTCTGTAAATTATTAATTGTGCAATAATTTAACTATCCATGTCATTTGATTTCTAAAGTTTTTCCCTTTTTATATTAATTTATGACGGGGTCTGCTTGGGTGGACGAACACTGAGTTAGCCTTTTTTATTTTTTGTAATTAATGAATACTAAGGTAGCTTTTTTTTTTTTTTTTTTGTAATAGAGAATACCGAGTTAGCTTGATTGATAAAATATCCGCTGAAATATACTCCAAAGGTTTCTTTTCAGTCTCCTTTACCATCAATTATTTTTTAGAAGCTATCTTATATTTAAGGAGACTGTTGGCTTGTCACGCGTATTACTTTTTTATTCTAAATAAATGTTTGAGCATAAAGTTTCAATATTTTATCTCTGTGGTTTTAAATTTTGCTGTCTATATATTTTATTCCATTATTATTATGCTTCTTAGTTCTTGGTTCTGTCAAACACATGGATACATGTTTAAGATATATGTGGCTATAGGATCATTATGATGAATTTATCTGACCACTTGTGTTGGTATAATTCAAACTGAAGTGCTATTGTTATCATACAATCAAGAACGAAGTCGATTTTTTTTTTTTTTTTTGCTAGACCACATGGCATGTTTGGTTCATGTGGTCATGCATTCTTGCTTTTTTTTTTTGGGTTTTTTCTTATGTCTTTTACAAGAGTCACGTCACTGGTGACTTTGGTTGACGCCATCACCAATAGTTTCTGCCTCTTTCCCGCACCAAAAAATGTAATTGTAATTCACGGGTTTATGTCAATTCAATTATCATTTCAGTATGCCGTTTTCTGTATATGTTTATCTTCTCAATGTGAAAGCTCTTATTCGTATTCGTATGTGACTAAACTCATTTGCTATCGACTATAATAAGCAGGCAGCTAATACTGAGCCTGAGGCCTCTGCTATACACGATGGTGAATACCAATTAACAAAGAATGAGTTTTCAAGTCTTGGACGTGGAAAATATAGTGGTATTTCTATATATGTTATCAATGCTTTTCTGTTTATATCTATGCTGTGGCTTTTGTCTTTCTTATTTGATGTAATAAGCATGTGCTTGTACTCGGAATCTTTGTTGTGTTGAAAGTTATCATAGGGACCGATGGTTCTGTCTTATATGAACAGGAGGAATATTGCTGGCATCATATTGTTATTGCAAGCATTTCTTGAATGATGGAAAGTATTTGGCTAAATGCCCTTAGATCATGGACTTGTTTATTTTTTCCAAGTTGTAGAGTTTTAATTCAACCAATAGAATTTTTACCAGCATCTTCATAGAATTTTTCTTTCATTATTTTCTTTCATCTTTTAGATTCGGGTTCATATGACAGTTTTATTTATTTATTTATTTATAAAATCAACCTGATGGCTACTAGCAAACTATACATTGTAAGATTCGAGTAAATTAATATTTTTTTATGGATCCTAGTTCATATGCCTCTACCTGTTGACTTCTAATAGATTTTAATGTATTTGGGAGGCATTTTATATGTGAATTTGAAGGACGTGAATTGATGATTTGCTCAATTATTAATTCATTCAACCAAAATAAAGACTAAACTTCATAAACATGCTGAGTACATTTATCACACACTTTGCTAGATACTGGAATGATCATGGGCACTGTCGCTGTGGATAAGTATGAAATAATATTTTGCCCTTTGTCTTTAGGTAAATTTGTCTACAATGAATCTGTTGCAACCTTCATTATTTATGATCTTGTCCTTTGAAGATGTACTATTATTTTCATGTATACTTTTGGGTTTCAGAATGTAGTACAACTGAATCATCTGATGATATTGAGAAACAAGTGATGGAGGAAGTGTCAGATGAAGATGAAATCTCATATTATGATACTAGAGAGTGTTTTATAGAGCCTGATTGCAAGTGTGAGTCAGAAGAAGCTATGAATCAAGTGGACAGGTGTAGGGAAGCCAACACACAATATACTGATACAGAGAACATTCATCCTGAGAAAATGGTGTGTAATTATAAGCACCCTCAGATAGAAAGACGAAAAAAGCTTCCAGATCCTGTTGAGAAAGAGAAGGGTGTTAGTCTTTGGTCAATGATCAAGGACAATGTAGGAAAAGATCTAACGAGAGTTTGTCTCCCGGTATACTTTAATGAGCCGATATCATCCCTACAAAAATGTTGTGAGGACTTGGAGTACTCGTATCTTCTGGATCAAGCTTATGAGTACGGCAAATCAGTAAGATACACATCTTGCTCTTGTTTATGCCTCTCACCAGTGTTGAAGTGCATTCAAATCAAATTTAAAACTCGTATTGAAGTTGAATGCCCACATTTTCAAAAGCACTCCTTTGCCTCTAAATATGTTATTGTATAGTGGGACATGTAGTTTTATGACTTTTCTTTTCAGCTCTACCCGTGAAAATGTTTTAGGGTTGTTTGACAAGTGGCAACATTTAGTAAATTTTCATCTTTCCCGTAGGAGTGTGCTTGGTTGAGCCTGGAAAAAGTGAGTAGGTGGATAATATGAAAATAAAATCACTTTATACTTGCCTGTGCAACCAAAGCATGAGAAGGTAGAAAATAATATCTGCTTCACTTATCATTCTTGGTTGAAATTTCAACCTGTACTCTACTCAATTTTCCAGGTTTTGACTTTCCATTTATTCAACCTCACACCCTTAGTTTACATTTTTTTGTGCAGAATTTGACGATAACATGATTCAAAGTTGAAATAATAAATTTGACAGTGAAATAACCATAACGTAATAAATTCTATGAATTTGTATGTAACAATTAAGTATTTTGTGGTTGAAGGATTAATGATAATAATATTGTATTTGATAGTCTTACCCTTCGAATAATTTTTGCAGGGAAACGGTCTCCTTCGGGCACTGTATGTTGCTGCCTTTGCAGTTTCCGGATATGCGTCATCTGAAGGTCGTAATTGTAAACCCTTTAATCCTTTATTAGGAGAAACCTACGAAGCTGATTACCCCGACAAAGGAATTCGCTTCTTTTCCGAGAAGGTTAGTTCCTTGTGATATATTGAAGCAGAAATACAGGATTGGAATCTAAAAAGGCTAAGAAGTTATAAGGTCGAATTTTACTTTGGATATCTTTTGGTCTTAATTAACAAATATTGATAAAATTTCCTAAAAATTAAATTATTTCATTAGACTTTTATTAGTTAAAAACTTAGAAAAGTATAATGTAAAGCATTTTATTTACTTATAAGAGAGATTACACTCCCACTGAATGATGATCGCTTAAATTACATAGCGCGCAATGTGACAGCAAAAGATGAAATGGAAATTGAGTGAAATCTCAAATCGCATAATAAAGGTGTTCAAAACTTAAATTCGTCTCCTGAAGTCCCTAAATTGATAGTAGGGTGTTCAAAATTAGCTGCAGCCTGCGGTTGATACTTAAAGTCGTAGCTAGAGAGAGGAAAAGTATTCCCAGGAGGGTCGTTTATAGATGCTCATCACCTCTTAAAGATTATTTTCGTTAAAATAACTGTAGCACATTTTTATCTCATAGGGAGAGGGAAGTATAATATTTCAAAATACTGGGGTAACAATTTATTTAAGCATCTCTCATCTCTTGGGGGAGATATGTGTAATTTGTCTTTACATTGAGAAGTGGACTTTGTTATTCTTTTAATCTTTTTCTTCTTTTTGGTCCAAGGTTCGGTTTTGTAACTTTATTGAAGTAAATAAAATTTCTTATATTGTTGTAGGCTCAGTTGTGGTGGTGTTAACAATGATGATGAGGTAGTTCAATGCATACATTATCTTTCTTGAGTTTATTTATTACGAATTAGGAAGTTCCAGAACCATGCATCATGCATTTTTACAAGTTCCAGCTTTTCATACATGATAATTTAAAGGCATACATTACATCTCCATGGAATTCGATCTTAGTATGTATTTTTGTCTAGCTAGTCTTAATATGTGCAATTCATCAGCCTGCCAATATATTTTATATTCGCCGACATTACGTGTGAAACAGGTCAGTCACCATCCAACTCTCATTGCCTGCCACTGCGAAGGTAGAGGATGGAAGTTTTGGGCTGACAGCAACATCCATTCAAAGTTTTGGGGAAGGTCAATTCAGCTGGACCCAGTGGGTGTTCTGACCCTAGAGTTTAGTGATGGTGAAATATTTCAGTGGAGCAAGGTGTGCATTGTAAAATCACTATCTATAAATATTCCGCCAATTCGCCCGGTGGTGCTAGTGACCTGCCTTTAATAAAATTGATCGTATATATTTTCTCTAATTTCATGTTATGATTGTTGTTGTTTTTACTATTAGGTCACTACCACGATCTATAATCTTATCCTTGGGAAAATATACTGTGATCATCATGGGAGCATGGATATACGTGGTAATCGTACATATTCGTGCAGACTCAAGTTCAAAGAGCAGAAGATCCTTGATCGAAATCCTCGCCAGGTAAGAGTTATTGGTTATGAGTGACAAGTCACAACCTTTATTCTTTGCAACCTGTTCTTTATATTATTCTATTTATCTTCTCTATTGCTTAAACTTCGGTTATATCAATTTTCGCCTGTGTCCACATTCCAAAGTAACACATTATCTGCTAAGTCATCTTTTGGTTAACATCTCATTCATTCAGTGTGTATCCCGTGTTCAATTAGGTGCATGGATTTGTCGAAGATGTAACGGGAAAAAAAGTTGCCACATTATTTGGCAAGTGGGATGACAAAATGTATTATATGAGTGGTAATGTAAATGTCAAGCCGAAAGATTTCACTTCAGCAAACGCATCCTTGTTGTGGAAAAGGACTATGCCATCTCCCAATCTCACCCGGTATAATTTGACACCATTTGCCATCACTCTGAATGAACTTACTCCGGGACTGAAGGTATATAATGATGTATTAGATCATTATTTGATACGCATTCCACTTCTTATATATGCGTCTCTAATTGTTGTTTATAGCCTTTTCTGATCCCGGGTATTTGATCACGGATTAAAGGAGAAACTCCCGCCCACGGATTCCAGGCTCAGACCAGATCAACGGCATCTAGAGAATGGGGAATACGAGAAGGCTAATTTGGAGAAACAAAGGTTGGAAAAGCGGCAGAGAATGGTACGTCTCAGAGCTCTTTCGTCTTTTCTGCTATGAGCACGCATTCTCGTTCCTCTTGTATTTGGAGTTTTCGGGGTACATACATGAGGGTTTAGAGTTCTGTTTTCTGGACTGTGGTTATCAACGAATCTATTTAAATTGTTATCATTTATCACTTGTTCAATTTTGAAGGTACTTAATATTAATTTAATCGTATCCCCGTGATGATATATAGCTTGTTGCCTATTACGTAAGTTGTTTGCTTTACTTTCTCTTATTTATTAGGGTATGTTTTGTTTTAAAAATAAAATCTCCGGCTTCATTGTGTTCTTGTGATGATTGCAAAATTGTCATTATTTTTTTTATTTCTATTTTTAAAGATTTGTATAAGAATAGGAAACTTTTAGTAATTCTTACATAAGTAATTGAAAATAAAAATAATGACAATTTTTTTTGTAATTATTTGTAAAAAAAAACAGAAATAGAAACCAACTGTGTTTTTAAATTAAAAATATCAGTTTTTTAAAAATCTTTCTAAGACTTTTTTTTCAGTTCTTTTTGTTTCAATAAAGTTTTTAAATGAACTTTCCTTACGTCATGTGTATTATTTTATCTTTGATTTAATTCAGAGTTAACATGTATTTATTTATTGGAAAATGAGAAACACACATCACATTTTGGTGTTTATAAAGAAGAATAGATACAAAGTGACATAATAGGAAATGAAGAGGGAAATTGAAAGGAAAAAAAAAATAGTTGGGGAGGGTAAAATGAAAAGTAGGTGTATGCATATAAAAATCTTATTCTTTTTTAGTCCCACTTGTTGCGACATTGTTTGTGCTCAGATTTTTCTCTTGTAATTAGTATTCTACTAATATTATCTACTTAGTATACTGATGATAAATTGATGATCATTGTATTTCTTTCTTCTCGTTTATATTGATGATCAATATGGTTCTTATGTCTACACTCTACAGTCAAGGAAAATACAAGAAAGTGGTTGGAAGCCTAGATGGTTCCGAAGAGAAGGTGAAAATGGAACATTTCGATACGTTGGTGGGTATTGGGAAGCGAGAGAGCATGGAAGATGGGACGGGTGCCCGAATATATTTGGTGAATTTAATGAAGACTCTACCGATCCGTTAGGTGCATCTTAATTTGGTTCAGGTAACCTTTACATATTTTCCGCAGCTTCTTGATTTAGTTGAACTACATACGGATATTCCATTAAATAAAAAATACACAAATGTACGTCTGCTGTGTCTGAGACACATCTGTAGGTCTTGAGCTGCTTGAGCTGTAAGCTTGTAACTCAGTATGTTCATGAGTGATAAAAATCGTAACAATGACGTACTCATTTGATGCAGATAATGATCATTAAGGTTTATCTTTAATATTGTTGCATGGTGATGTGTTTTATTTTGACAGAATGGGAGAGTAAGCTTTGCGAAAACGCTGAAGTCGGATCCTTAAAGCAGTCATGGTACAGACTTTGTGCATTGCCCGTGTGTTGGTGATATAGGAACAATGAACAATTGAAAGGGTAGCAAAATTAACTTCCAGCATTTGTTTCTCGATGCTGCTTTGTGAATTCAAACGACTTGCATCGCCATGGCTACTACTGTAGTAATTTTCTTGACCGTAGGGACCAGGGTTTGCGCGGAAGAGAGTTGCGATCCTTTGATAATCTGAAATGGAAATTGTTACGTGGTCTTGGTCTTGGTCTTGGATGTGCGTATATATGAGGAAAAAACCAGCAGAGGAACAGTTGTTGGATCACGGCGTAGTCTTAGTCACATTGTCATAATTTTGCCCTTTTATTTTATATTGTTCTGTTTGTATGTAATTATTTGGGGGTATTAGCTGATTTAAGGAAAGATCCCCTAATTCTGTTATAGTTATACTCAGCCCGAAAGGCTATTGCATTTTAGTAGAAATAAATGACGAGAGGTTTTCCTACCTTTCTCCTTTTTTTCTAATTATGAATTTCAATTATACGTTCCTTAAATATTTTTAGTGCCTGAAATATGGGATGAATTTAAATTTGGTCGCTTAAATTTAAAAAAGATAAATTATTTTAGCCTATTAAATTTTAAAAGAATTTATATTTTTAATTCTAAACATTAAATTTGGAGGACTAAAGTAATTTTTCAAAACTTATTTTTTAGTTCCTAAATAATAAATTTAAAGACTAAAAGTATATCACTATTAACTAATTACAATTCATTTAAGATATGATTTTTAAAATAACTATTAAAAAATAAATTTCTTATCGACAAGACAATGACAAGTAAACGAAATCACAATAATTAATAATAATTGAGTGTCATTCTCATCAATGTAAGATCAATTCAATACAAACAACTAAAATAAATTTATCGAATTGGCTTGTTGAGAAAAACTATAATTAAAATTAAAGAAAACAACATTAAATTGATTTTGAGAATTTTTTTCTAAAACAAGAACACAATGGAAATAATTAACTTTGATACAATTAATGAAATCATTGGATCAAGTTCAAGATTATTTCATGTATAAATTTTAAATTGAGGTTGGACAAAATGTTTGAAAGCATTTTAAGCTAGTTTTTTTTTTTTATCTTTTTTAATTAGTTGAAAAATTTGCATGACCATAACATGGCACGGACAATATGTGTACATTATCTTTTAGTAGAATATCACTAAGGATGAAGATTAAGATAAATTATTTTTAAAAATAAACCCAAATTCAACCATTTTGGTATATTTAATTTTTAAAGTCGGCATTGTGATTTAAATTGTCCCAACTTCATTTTTAAAAAAAAAAGGGGTAGTAAGTTCGATAAGTATTCAGTTTTGTTGGGTCAGAAAATGGCGGGCCGGGCCCAAAGACTGAAGTGATAAATGATAACTAATGAACTACTACAAGCTCGTCTGCGCCCACCATCACTTTGTAAGTTGTTACGTGTCCAAATGATTATGGAACTTACTGTCACGTTTGAATGAAACATGTGCGTATGATTAAGACATGGATCAGATTGATGAAGCTACATAACTAAACTTCATAATTATGTGGAGCAAACAATTCAATTTATTTGCCTTTTCTTTTTCACAGTATAAACACATAGAAAATGGTTACTTCTTACAAGCTTATTTATGGTAACCAGATGCTAGGCATTTCTTTTTCGTGTGGAAATACTTGATTAAAATTTTGATACAAGAAGGAGGATTTTGAAAAGAAAAAAGAGAAAAGGTTTGTAGGAGAAGATTCAATGGCCATGGAAAGCAGCATCATCTGTTTCTTCCAATTCAATGCCCTCATCAGCAAGCCTCTTCTCCTTGTAGACGTACCACTTAGCACAAACCAAGTATATGACCACATTTATAGCACTCAATATAGCCAGAAGCCAGTAAAAGTCATAGAGCCTCCCTTGGTTAAGATTATCTGCGAGCCATGGCCTACCATGTGCTGTCATTTTGTTCACTATAGACACTAGCAAGGTGCTAAAGAAAAACCCCAAAGAGAGTGTGCTCAAGAACAATCCCGTGCTCATTGTTTTCATCCCTTTGGGACACTCTCTTAGGAAAAAGTCCAACTGCCCCATGTACATAAATGCCTCCCCTACCCCAACAAAGAAGTTTTGTGGGATCAACCAAAACACGGTCATTGGGATCTTTGCTTCTGGCTTATCCTCCAAACCATGCGATTGAGCATATCTTAGTCTCTTTATTTCTATTAGTGCTCCTACCACCATGGAAATCACTGAGAATACTAAACCAACTCCAATGCGTTGCAAAGGGGTCAACCCATGTGGGTTCTTGAGCACTTTCTTTGCCACGGGAACGATGAAACGGTCGTAAAAGGGAACAGTTAGGAGAATTGTTCCAATTAAGAAAACGGTCATTGATGCCGCCGGAATTTGAAATGTTTTTCCTATGTGACGGTCCATGGTTGTCGCTTGTGATACCGAGAATGTGGTCATTTGAGCGTGGATTGTCCAAAACATGATGGTGGTGGCCCATATGGGTAGCATTCTTAGTATCATTTTCACTTCTTCCACGTCTGTTAAGGTGCAAAGATACCACTTCCTCTTCATTCCACCTCCGCATTCTGATGAATCCATGATTGCAGCTTTGTCCAAGAAACTGCTCAATCAACAAATTAAAATATTCATTATTTCATACTTGAGCCGACACCAAAGTCAATAGAATCGAGTTAAGTAACATTCGTGCAAATAATGTAACTTATTTTATACATAATTAAATCCAATTGGTCGTGCCTGTGCATGACCATTAAATTTATTTTCCATAGTTAGCGTATGATTTGATTAAAAATACTTTGTTTGTTTTAATTTGGCAAAAAGCTTGTGGGGTCAATAGTCAGAAACTCATATAGCAACCAAAGAAGCTGTCTTAAACAAAAATTAATGTGAATATTAGTAGAGAGATCACATGAACGTGAACAAGGAATATTAATTGTTGAGCGCAGGTGTAGCATACAGATAGTCTTGTCTGTGTAATAGGTGGCAGAGTTTATGAGGCAGAGGTGAGAAAAGAAATGACGCGTGAATGTGAATATCCACTTGGAGATAGCCTTTTTACGTGGGTTGATTGGATTCTGATTCCTGAGTTGTAAGAGGGTTGATTGGACAATTATTAGAATACCAAGAAAGGTGTTTTGTCGTCCTTGTCTCCATACGTTGAAGCAATTTGGAAGAGGATATTTAGCAAAATCACAAAGGGCAGACATATAAAAATCATGGCTATTAATTAATCTCATGTGGTAGTAGTACTATACAAATTCCAAAGTATTCTAAACCATACATTTGTTTCTGCTCCAAGCTCGTGGAGTGGACTTCTTTCCTGACCACAGAGCAAATAAGCCAAGACCAGTTATTGGTTTCCCCTTTCATGGCCAACTAGCCCTACAAATCTGGCTCTACATCCCCACCTAGTCTATTCTTTGGCCCAATCATTCACGCTAGCTTCTACCAAATCGAACTACCTTCCTAAATGTTGTTCATTAAATATTTTATGCTATATACCCTTGAACCGCACTTAATTGCATGTATGCACAATTTTTTAAAATATTAACTAGCTTAAGTAAAATAAATTATAAAAATAATCCTCAGTCTGGGAAAAAATAGCCCTAATACGTACATCCAAAACCGGTAAAAAACAATATAAAGCAGTGGGCCAATGCGTAGAACCTCTTCAAGTTAAGTGAATAATAACTACTAAAATTATAAATTCTCCTTTATTACCAGTGGGAATGAAAAATGTTTTTCTTGTCACATACACACATAAATAATAAATAAATAAAAAACAAATATGTTTTTTTCATAGAAACTCACTTCACACTCATCACATCACCAGCTTATTACTTTTTATCCCTTTCCCTCTTTCTTACCTTTCTCTTCCCATCTTCAAGTTATATACACCTTTCTTTGGTATGAACATAACTTTGTTCAATAAAATATTTCTTTTAGCAAACTAGTGGTAACAAGGAATGACAACCGAGACCTTACACAGAACAATAGAATATTATATATATAAATAGTTTCTTTGAAAGTTATTATTAAAACCAAAAGAGAAAGTTTAGATTGAGCTACTTAAACTTTTGTTGAACATCAATCAATCTACAATTTAATTAAAAGAATGTTTGATGATGTATCATCGATGAATGATTACTCTAAAGTCAAAGCTTACTCAAGGAGGTAACTCCAGCTAATGAATTTAATAATAAAGTGAATCATTCAGGAATATCTATGAATCAATCTATCCACACAAAGAATCACAAGAAAGAAAAAACGAAAAAAAACAAGAGATGGAGATCGGTGAGAAAATAAATTTTACCGGAACTGCTTGCTATGCGGCAGGGTCTGCTTCTTGGGGTCGTAGTCATTAAAGAGCAATGATGAATCAGAGGGCAATTCCATGTTCCTCTTCCTCAGAGCAGCCACGAACACTTCCGCAAACTGAGTTAATGGACTTCCGACAAGTTTCTTGAAACGGTACTTCCTCGTACCCGACAAGAACACGAGAAGCGCCACCACAATCGCACCCGCGCAGATACCATAACCCCAATCCCGTCCTATGTTGTCTTGTACGTACACAAGAACCGTGGTTGCGGCCAGAGACCCTATGCTCACGAAGAAGTAGAACCAGTTAAAGAACTTTATCATCTGCTTTTTCTCGTCGTTGTCCGAATCATCGAATTGATCCGAACCGAACCCTGAAACACTCGATTTCAAACCTCCGGTGCCGAGAGCCGTTACATAAAGCGCCAAATAAAGCACCGTTAACTGTTTCTCATTTGCTCTCACGCAAGGAGACACGGTGTCTCTGTTGCACTTTGGAGGGTGAAGACTCGGAATTATGGTTGATATCGTCAATATTGTAACACCCTATATAAACATAAAACGTTCGACATCACCATAAAAACTAAAATAAAAATAAAAAAAACAAATACAGAAACTTATATATTTAGTATTTTTCTCCAAATCAGAATTGAAGTTTTAATTGCTTCGGTTATTACTTATTACACATGTTATCGAAGTGAAATGCTAAAGAACTGCATCGAATTAAGTTTTGTGGTTTGAATAAGAAAGTTGTGATCGATGGTTCTTACAGTTGCTTGAACGGCTGCGAAGATGGCGATGGTGCGGTATCTGTGGAGAAAAGAAAACGAAAAATTCAATGACACACTCACGAGGCATATACGTTGGTGATGGCACAGAAACATGAATTGAATAAAATAAAAAATAATTGAGATCTCGCTGGTCTTGGTTTTTTCATTAAGTAGATAATATTAATTAATTATAATAACTGAGAGCAATTAGTTCGGACCTTCCGAGGAAAGTATCGGCGAGGAAGCCACCGAGCAGACAGAGCATGAAGGAGGTTCCCAAGAAGTTGGTTACAACGTTGGCAGAGGCAGCATTACCCAAATGCATGGTCCCAGTCAAATATGTCACCAAATTCACCGCGATGCCTAGAGTTGTCAACCTCTCCATCACTTCTCCTCCTGATATATAAAAGCAAAAACAAATTAACAATATGCTAATATATCGTCTACAAGTTTTTTTTCAAGTCACTTCAAGAAGATTAATATCATTGACGACGAAGAAATATTAATATTAACGACCAAGTAATTTTTAGAAATTGATTTGAGCATAAAACATAAGGTACGGTTGGGTTGTGGGACCTAATATCATGGCGGATGCGGTCCAGCCACCAGTTTTGGAGCGCTCGGCGGGGCTGCCCTTGTAGTCGGAGGCATCAGGGACAGCTTTCCCTTGAGTTGTAGGGAGGGTGCTCATTGCTGCAGGCTGAGCTTCAATTATTAACGGTTAAAGGCTACAATACAAACTAGGGGAAGTTGGCTGTTAATGCACGAGGTTTGGACCTTTATATACAGGGTTGGCTGAGGGCCATAGCACGACCAGGGTTTGTGAATCTTTATTATAAAATCAAATTCTGACCCTATGCCTAGCCACCCTTTCATTTAAATTATATGAAAAATATTACATCTCAATCATGACATAGGACAAAATAACAATATAACAATAATTTCATGCTCATGAAGTTGCCAAAATTTCTTCATCATTCATTCCCTTTGAAGGTCCAGAGTAAATTTTCAAAATAATTGTTTTGGTTTTCATCTTATGAGTATTTATTTGGAGGCATTGTTTGTTAGTACGTAGTTCAATTTATTCTGTTTTGTAAGAATGGTGGAATATATTTATATTTTTTTTATAGAAAGCAATTCTAATTAATTTGGACTTTAACCAGAAAATAAAAATAAATAAAATTTGAAAAAAAAATATTTCTGCAAAGAATATATTTATATTTCCCACAGTATATGTTGTGAGTATCATATTTAATAATAGTTATATTGATTATTTATTTTGGTGGGCTAAATTAAATTTTAAAATAGTCAATTTTAGTGAGTTCGTAAACTTTTAAGATTCATATAAGTTTAATGATTAAATATTAATACTCCATTTATTAGAAGTTTATAGGAACTCTAATAGATCAATTTATAGAAATTTAGTTTTGGTTATGGTTCATAGTATATGAAATCGTATAAAATTTCCTTTTCTCCATGAGAAAAATGAAACAAGAGTCTCTCATTGAAAAGCCAAGTGTTTTATAAGTTGAGGAAAGCCACAAAAGTACCGATTCTCAATTCATGATTAAATAGGTCATTAAATCTGCAATAGTTGGTAGTCCACATATAATGGCCAGAAATTATACATAATTGGTCCATGTAAATTCGGCAAGACACCTTTTTTCGACCGACCGGACCACTACAAGACAATTTTCTCTAGATTACGCAAGTTATCAGTTAACATATACACTAAATTAACTAATAATAAACTAATTAACAAATTATCATTATCATATTATAAATACATGGATAATCTGCATGAAGTTTTGCACGGAATATTGGATTCATTTGTTTAAAATTATTGAGTATTAAATAGGTATTTAAAACGAGTGAGTGGGAAAATATCATTGCTCTTAATTTAAAGATATCCAGTACAGATCATTATTTCATTCTTATTTAGAAGATAAAAGCCCCCTTATTTTCCTGTTCTTAGGGTCATTGAAATTTTATACTCCTTTCATCTTTAATTATAATATCTTTTTTAGAAATTTATTTGTTATTTTTATAAAACTCTTTTTTAATTTCTAGATATATTTTTTTCTTATCTCCCTTACTTAATTATTAACTTTTCAAACATTAATGAGAAGTAAATTAAATGAATAAAAAAATAAGAAAATAATAATTTTTAAATGATAACATGAATAATTGACAAATTTAATGTGATTAACTAAATTGATTATTTTTCTTAAAAAATGTGAATTAGTTGAATATATATATATATATATATATATATATATATATATATATATATATTGTACGCTCTGTGCGGCTTTTTGCCTAACCATGATACAAGCTTGTGTTGTTTTCATAAAAATTATGATGATTCTGATGAGCGTGTGAATGTTGTGCATGCGCTTCTCAAGACTTGCATGATCAGTACTTCAATATAGAGAAACTTCTTTGCATAATGTTCAAAATGTTTGCAGAATTTAGAGTAACTTGCTAATTTAGTTCTAGCTATCACATGCAATGTTAATATTGCTGCCACTCGATCGGTTTGTGGTTTTCTGATTTGCAGTGAGAATAGAAACTAAACCGAGGTCTATTTGATTGGAATTTATTTGGGACTCATTTGTGGGTGAAAAAGAAATGATGCTAACTTCCTTGTTTTCTGTTTTTGAGTGAGGAATAAAAACTAAACTAAGGTCTATTTGATTGACATTTTATTTTGAACAGCCAAACAAAGGGAACAATTTTATTGGAATAAAAGAAGTTTGATTGACATTAATTTGGGACTCATTTGTGGGTGGAAACGGAATGATGCTAACTTCCTTTGTTTTAGACTCTGGGTGAATTTATACCTAGCTAACAAAGACAAGGTCGAGCAAGTATTGACTTTAAGATAACTTTGGTTTGAACTTTAGTGCAGGATGGGAAGCCAATAGACAGTTTTACCTTCATTTTTTCTTCAGTTTTGCTTTAGTTATTGCACAATTACTTGTTTACTTATTGATAAGCTAGTGTTATAAGAAGAAAGAGATAAAGAGAGAAAAAAAATGTTGATTGAGTATTTAAATTTTTTTATGCATGAGTTTCAATCATGGAAAGTATTTCTTTCTTTCTTTTTTTGTCAGTGTTTTATTTTAATTTTATGTGTTTAAATAGAACCAATTTTGTAAATATAATATAATTTGAATCCAAAATATATATTAGGTTATAAGAGGGAAAATGTTTCGAGTTATATATTTTTTATAATTCAATTTAATTAAATTTTGTTCTGTTAATATTATTCATTTTTTTTGTAATATGAATTTTGTTACGTACAAATAATAAATGTTAGTAACATTTTCTTCCACACTCTTTCTCTGTCTTTTTAAGTTCTAACACGCTATCTCTGCTTAATATTCAAACTTCTCTTTCAATAATTCTCCCTTATTTTAAAAGTGAAGTCTATCAAAATTAATAATTTTAATAAATTTCAATCCATCACAAATATAATGTTAAAAAGAGAATGTTATTGTCTGGTTATATTCTACTCACTTTAATTATTTATAATTTTATTTCCACATTTTATTTTATACGTACATTTTTTTGTCACAAATATTTTTTTAATCCCTCATATTTAGGAATTTGTTATTTAGTCCTCAGTATTAAAAAATGTATTTTTTCCCTCAAATCCTGAAAATGTTTTTTTACTCCTTCAATATATCAAACATATCATGCATTACTTTTTTTATAAAAAAAATTAAGGTTAATTTAATTTTTAGTAATTCAAAATTTTCATATTATAATTTTTTATCCCTTAAAATATTTTTGACAACTTTTAGTCCTTTATTATTTTTTTTTCATCCTTTTAATCTCTTTAAAACTTTTTACCATTTTTAGTCTCTCATTTATTTTTATTGCTCAAAAGAAATACCAAATATAAAAAATAAGGGACTAAAAATTGGCAAAGTAATGATTAATTTTGAGTAATAAAAATAAATAAAAGATTAAAAATAGACAAAAAAAAATTAGAAGGACTAAAATTATTGATATAAAAATTAATGAATGACTAAAATTGTATATAAAATTTTAAGGAATTAAAAATTAAAACCTAGAAAAACTGAAGAACTAAAAACTTAATTAATCCAAAAAATTACTTGTCAATTATTTTGATCAAAAAAATAATGATTGACTTTAATTCGACCATGTTCGTGATTATATTTATTAAGGCTTAATTATATTTTTTATTTTTTATTTTGAAACAAATTTTACTTCTAATAAATTAATTTGACTTTTTTATTTTTATTATTTTAAAATCTGTTAATTTTACCATTTGTCGTTGAGCTAACGTGCTACACTAACATTTTTTTTTTCTCTGTTACTGTACATTGACATTCTGACTATAGATTTGGGTTATCGAACTTGAGCTTAGGTGCTTAGATCTAAACGTTAAAACTTGTGAGCATATTTTTTTTTGGGTGCAAAAACGAGTGAGCACATTGATGGTGACAAAACACTTGGTTTTTTAATCATCACTTAATGTGTGACGCCATAACTTTCACGAGTTTCGTCCATCCACCATTTCTCTTTCATCTTTTACTTCTGTCCAATCTCAGCATATTTATATCATCACATTCGCTTGGCCCCTTCGCCCCCTCACCTTTGTTTTACACTTATATCGTCACACAACACAGCCTGATTGTTCTATGTTTTCAATTATTTTTTTATTGTACATATATTTTCATATAAATTTTATGATTAAAAATTATTGCATATATATTATCAATAGTTTAAAATTAATTTTATTACTAACTTTAAAAGAAAACATGACTAAAATCTCGACCCCCAGCTTAGTGCATCCCCCCTTCTCTTTCTGTCCGTTTTATTTTTATTTTAAATTAAACGTAAATATATGTACATATTAAGTGATTTAAGTTTGATAATAATTAAATATAGTATCATTACTATGAATCTGAATCCGCTACACCGCATCCACCCTGACACTAGTTCTATTAAAACAAGTTTTTATTTATAAAAAAATAAAAAGAAATTGATCCTAAACACTCCCGTGATAAAAAAAAAAAATCTCTTATTATGTGTCATTGTTGATTGTGCTCTTTTCTTATGTATATTACTTTTCTTTTCTACTTTAACCATTTTTAGTGTTATAATTAAACGACTATTTTATTTTACGATAAATATATACTTCAGCAAAGACTTCTTTTTCCTCTTGCCCCTCTAATTAATTTATTTAGTTTTATACCATAAAATGGTGATAAACATGAGATATTGACACGGGGATCTATTTAAACCACAGTTATATTATCAACAATCATAGATATGTGGTTGATTTCGATAGCTGCTAATTTAATATTATTCTATATATTATAGAAATGAAATAAAAGAAAATAAAAACGTTTATTGTAGTCAAGTCTTGGCGAACAAGAAGAATGACGAAAGCACTTCATTGGACGGCCAGTGACACAATCCATCTTGAGTTTAAATTCAATTTTATAATTTAGTTAATTTAACATCGAATGACTGAAGTCAAATTCTTAATTGAGCATATATATTTATACACTAATAAGTTAATACCATTAATACATATGGGGTAAAAAAGTACATTAATACGTCAGATTTGTTCCCTTTCACAGAGCCGCTGAAACATCTCTTCTCTCTCAAAATTATTATTCGGTGCAAGGAATTAATAGTATTATAGAGTAATTGTTAATTAATAATCAGATTCAGTCAATAGATGGCTCTTTTAGAAAGTTCATAAATCGGCTTTTCGCGTTGTTCAAAAGATCCATTACCTGGACAACGTAACACGTGGATCAATAATAGCACTTTAATAAGGAACTAGCATCAAATTATTTACGCAACTTGTTTTCTCCTGTCTTAGAAATTACTACTATAATGATAAACAAAATGAAAAATTAAAGAAAACCATATAATGGAAGAGAGAGAAGACCCATCCACGGCTACGAGTCGGATGACTTTAAGTTGGTAGGCATCATATGACATGAGAAATGAATAAAAAAAGTTCCACGTTGTCATCCTCTTATCTATTTTTCTGGGTAAGGAATTGTCGACTGTGTATTAGTACATACATAATGTTAAAATATTAAATGTGTTTTATTTAAAAAATAAATTATTTAAAGAATAAATTTAAAATATTTTTCATCATTTTAATATGATAAATGCGTTTTAAAGACAATTTTTTAACTTAACTTCATAATATATGCCTATAGACATAAAATACAATTCTTTTTATTATAAGTTATGTTTTTCTAATTAAGGGTGATATATATTATTTGGTACCAATTTTATACTAAAAGTGAAGAAACAATAACTGATCAAATAATTAAGTTATTGAAAACCACAATATAAGTGATAGTATATATATATATATATATATATATATATATCAATTTTTTATATTAGTTAAATTATATATTACCATGACTACTATGTTATAAATATGAACTCCTAATATTTTTTTATGAGAGTTTGATTTTTGATAATAAGAAATGTACCAGCACAAGACTTTTCAGTGTGCTTTGTTCTCACTCATACACTTTCTGAGAACTTTTCAGGAGGTCACCCATCCTAAGATTGTTCAAAGTCAAGCACGCTTAACCGTGAAGTTCTTATATTATGGGCTACCGAAAAGTAGATGCACCTTGTTGGTATAGGTAGTACCTATTAAATCCTTTTAAGTTATCCTCAACTATACAGTCTCACTACTGCACTGACGATCATTTTTCGTCCTCGTCAGCGCCCCGGGATATTACAAGAAACAATAACAGCGACATGAATTTGCCGATTAAAAAATGAGGTTAATCTCATATGAGAAATGTCAATGTATCCTCTGATCACGATTGATCATGTGTTTAGGTTAAAAGTCAACCAACAACTCGATTGTCGACCAACCCCTCCGTCTTTAGTAGCGATCTTTTGGCCACTTCATATATAGGGTCACTACTCTTAACACTAATGTAACAACTCAGGATGGGAAAAATTATTGTACGAGGATATGAAAAATTCTTTCGAGAATATTAGAGTGTCTCTAGGCACAATAAGGAAATATATTTTGAAATTGGACCCAACGTAACGGACGAAAAATTAAGCATACACACTTAAATTTTTTGTTAGATTTCCTATCTAACCTGAGAAATGACTATATCAGAATGATTAATAACACATTTTTTAACATATTTTTATTAACACATTTTTTTATGATTAGCTAAAATTTATTGGTAGAAGATAAAAAAAAAAAAAAGGAAACAAGTTAAGACTAGATAAACCACCTCATGTAACTTACATAACCAGACTCGTATAAATAAATTTCATGCTATGTAATTACTTGTAGGATAACTGATGTTATGTAAATTAACTACATAAACAATTTTATATCAGTATAATATATATATATATGTGTATATATATATATATATATATAATGATATGCTGACAAAAAAACACATAATTATATGACACATTCACAAATTCAATGAAAAAGATTAAGGAATAATTAGTTAAACTATTTTTTCTTAAGTTGATGATAATTAAACTAAAGTCTTTTGTCATTTTATCACATTCAGAGAGGAAACCACAAATTTTCTTTTGTCATTTTTATTGAAATTTAAGCTTCTGATTTCACATTGCTCCAAATAATGTGAGTTCTCTCATGAGTTAGTTATTCAAATGATTCTATATAGTATATTAGTCATTTCTCTTCATTACTATTATTTTGTTGCTTTTTGTTTTTGCACTGCACACATTATCACTTAATTATTTTGTTGTAAAGTTTCATCCACCATGAAAGTACAGGTTCAGTTAAAAAATACATATAGTTTTGCTATCTCATTGTAGTTGGCCTCCTGATCTTTCTAAACTTACCGAGAGTCTGAGACTATTTGTCCTACAAAAAATATGGGTATCACTTGTATCCGTGAATATAAAAAATTCATTTTGCTGAGGAAAAAAAAAAATCTTACATAGAATCTATATTATACTAGTTGCGTTACTCAGTTACCCACACTAAAATTTAAAACAAAATTCACAGTCTCCAGTTTCAGTTGTATGAAGAAGAACTTAATACTTAGTACTACATAAACATACTTTATCTTCTTTCTTTGACGCTTGGCACATTAGGCTAGGTGAACTTGTGTGAAGATTCTGTACACACGAGATTGGTCCGTGTAGAAAGCATTTCCTTTGTAAGATTGGAAGAATCGAATAATTTACGTTCAGGTACTTAATTTATAAAGTCCATCTCCACATAAAATTTCCACGGTCACAAAAATTTAATACTTCCAATATGAAGAAGAAATGTACGCGCATTTGAATATCTCACCTGGTCGTTCATATTTATTTATTTTATATAAAAAAATCGATATAACCAAATACTAGTAAGTTTCGATAACCAAAAAGTTGACTTCCAGTAGTGAAGTATACGATTCGATATTAATTTATTACTAATAATTGATTATTATTGTGTTTTATAGAATATACGAGTGTATGGGGTCAGATAAGGTGGTGGTATTTTGTAATGCTCATGCTAAATGTGTGCCTGGCTTACAAGTTCATCATCATGTCGCTCACTTGTTAATGTGACGTGCTTTTGAAGACGTGCTTATCGTGGTTTTGGATATAGTTAGCTAGTTAAGCGTTGAAATGTATATTAAATACTTTATACTTTATTACGAAATGTTGAAAACGGATAAACATACAAAATACAAATAATGGAAAACAAATATTAAAAAAAGAAAAATAATTTAACCTTTAATTATTGTCACATCCATCTATATATGAATAATTGTTTTAAATTTGGCATATTTGGGATTTGAGAACAGTGTAAAGACAGACATAGAGATGCAGATAAAGGTGGCGTGGCATGAGGGGAACTGGAAAATTTCCCAGAATATACAGATTGATACCTGGAAACATGTGGCCAATTAGACTCTTTTAACTTGTGGGGAAGTCTTCATCTGGGGTGGGGACCTTTCGGCATGTTTGAGTTTGACGATAATAAAATGAAGATCCACTGAATCGTGTCTAACTCTCTGTGCATTATTTTATACTCATGTATTGGCGGTATCCGTTAAATTTTTGGATACTGGTATGTTTGAGTTACCTTTTTTTAAAAGTTATTTTAAATTTAAAAATTATGGCATTTTTTTAATTTTATAAATAAATAAAATATTTTTTAATTAATTCAGTATAAGAGGGGGGAAATTTAAGTGTGTAACTTACTTTTAAAAGATATTTTAGTTAATTTTTTTATAACCTACTTTTAATAAGAAAAAAACAAGTTATTTAACTTTCAAGAACTTTTATCAAATGTGCTAACTTATCATTTTAAAGAGAAGAAAAAACTCAAAGAAAACTCAACCAAAAACTACCTTAATAAAATGGAAATTTAGAAAAGATTTTAAACAACCGAAAAGTAATTCTGCTCAATTTTAAGCATAAATATTAGCAAAACCATTCTTCATAATTTCTTAAATATTATTAAATGAACTGTATATAAATTTTACTAAATGAATTGTGGGTTCAGATTATTTAAAGAAACTCAAATTCATTCAGTAACAAGAAGAATATGTTAAAAATGTAATCCCTATGTCGCATAATAATTGTCATATAAAAAGAAAAATAATTTTTAAAGTATTTATTATTTTAAATTTTTTAAAAAATTAATTAATTTTTTTAGTTATATTCTTTATAATATTAATAATGAGTAAAAAAATTATAAATAAATTAGTGATGATAAAATAAATTTGTAAAATTGTTATTTGATT
>PYAF01004199.1:8426-53141 GCA_007407185.1 Glycine tomentella
AATTTGGCTTTCTGGGCTGTTTCCCACGCCCCAGGCGTGGACTCCCACGCCTCAGGCGTGGAACTTCAGAAACTCATAAATCAGTTTATTTCATCTTTTTCTCAAGCCTTTCTCTTAGGGATTCACAAGTATCACTATAAACCTTTATCCTAGGCTTAATCTAAGCTTAATTACATGCTTAAAAATACCAGGCATTACATAAAGGATAATTAATTCACCATATATGTATAAAGATGTATTTTATCATTGGTTCAGGCTTCCTTAAATATTTATTCCTATGCTTGCTGCGATACTCTGATATTGTATAATGTTAATACGTCGGATGCACACGGGGTGTTACATTTTATGGTATCAGAGCAGTGTTTAAGGAAGCAATATATGGTGAATTGCATGTTTTCTCTGTGTGGTTGGGTGTACACCATGATAATTGCATATGTGATGTTAAGTGTGAGCCTGATCAACTCATTCTGCTATGTTATATGTGCAGTATCATGGTGAGAACCCGGAATACCAGCGAGAGGGCGGGTGCAGAGGAACAACCCGACCCTATTGTGGCTGCTTTAGTAGCTGTGCAGCAGGAGCTTGCTGCTAGTAGACTGGCCAATGAGGCCTTGTTAAAGACAAATGAGGAGCTCATGGCAGAATTGAGAGCTCAACGTAGGGAAGATAGAGTATCCCCTATACAACAAACACTTGAGGGCGAGGGTAGTCGCCCTCATGGTAGAGGTAGTCATCATTCTGATGAGCCTCGGTACCAGAGAGGGGACGAGTCGTCCCAAGCTGATACAGAGGAGGATACGGCGGCAAGAGCCAGGATGTTGATTGCTTTTCGGAAGCATGATCCTCCCTCCTTCCATGGGGAGTATGATCCCATTGTTGCAACTAAATGGTTACAAGCACTGGGAAAGATCTTTACTGTAATGGAGTGTTCAGACCATCAGAAGCTCCTCTACGCCACTTATCTGCTGCAGGGGGATGCTCATGAGTGGTGGGTCACCACTTCAGAGCTACTGAAGAGCCAGGGTAAAGTCATCACCTGGCAAGTATTTAAGGCCCAGTTCCTGGATCAGTACTTCCCCAGAGATGCCAGAGAACAGAAACAGGCTGAGTTTGAGAGCCTGACACAGGGGAAGATGACAGTTGATGAATACTTGGCCAAATTTAATGAGTTAGCTAAGTATGCGCATTTCAGGAGGGCGTTACCTGAGGCAGATGTTTTGGCTGCTAAGTTCCAGAGGGGACTTAGGGAGAATATAGAGGAAAGGATAGCTGGTAGTGTGTCCAGAGATCTAGGTAGCCTGGTGAGGTAGTGCCGCCAGGTAGAGGATATGATCAGAAGGCGCAGTGGAGGCCATTCTACCCAGGCTGAGAGGCAGGAGGTCAGGAGATCTGGCGGATCAGGCCCTACTGGTAAGGGCAAGGGCAGAGACTTGGGAGTTTCTTCCATAACAGGAAGATTTAAGAAGGGCCCTAATCTGAGAAGGGTACCCCCGAGACCTGCTGTACTTCCCAGGTGTTCTAACTGTGGGAAGAACCATTTGGGGGTGTGTCGCACCGGACAGTCGACATGTTATAGATGTGGCCAGCCTGGTTACTATGCCAGAGAGTGTCCACAGGCGGGCGATCGAGTGGTAGCTACCCCAGTGATAACAGCAGCCCTTACTACAGGCCGGGTGTATACAGTGGATGCTGGAGAGGCCGCCAGAGCTCCTGATTTGATCAGAGGTATTATTTTTATTGATACACATGACATTAGAGTTCTGTTTGACTCTGGAGCCACTCATTCGTTTATTAGTAACCGCACTGTTCAAAGACTGGACTTGCCTGTGTCCAGACTTCCTGCTCCTATGGAGGTCACTACTGCCTCTAAGGAGCAGTGTATGGTGGACATGTGTTGTAAAGATGTCCATTTCCAGTTTGAGGGCAGAGAATATGTAGTTGATCTACATTGTTTGGCGATGCCTATTCTTGAGGCCATCTTGGGTATGGACTGGTTGGCCAAGTATGGCATCATGCTGGACTGTTGTCATAAGAAGGTTGTGGTACCTTCAGAGGAGGTTAGTCTGAGTTCTGTTTCGTTCCTCTCAGTTTTGCAAGTCCACAAGGAAATACAGAGAGGAGCTCAAGGCTATCTTTTGTTGAGTACAACAGTTGAAAAATCAGGGGTGGATATGTCAAAGATTCCGGTGGTGAGCGAGTTTGTTGATGTCTTTCCTGAGGAGATTACACAACTTCCGTCGGACAGGGGAATTGAATTCTCCATTGATCTGGTTCCAGGAGTGGGAGCTCTATCCATAGCCCCTTACTGCATGTCTCCTTTAGAGTTAAAGGAGCTGAAGGTACAACTTGAGGACTTGTTGTCTAAGGGTTTCATCAGACCAAGTGTGTCACCCTGGGGAGCACCAGTTCTATTTGTGAAAAAGAAAGATGGGAGTATGCGGCTATGTGTTGATTACAGACAGCTGAATAAGGTGACTATAAAGAATAAGTACCCTCTGCCTCGCATTGATGATCTATTGGATCAGCTGAGGGGAGCCTGTGTGTTCTCCAAGATCGATCTGAGATCCGGATATCACCAGATCTGGATTAAGCCAGAGGACATACCGAAGACTGCATTCAGGTCAAGGTATGGTCATTATGAGTACCAGGTCATTCCTTTTGGTCTGACAAATGCCCCTGCAGTGTTCATGGATTATATGAACAGGGTATTCATACCATTTTTGGATCAGTTTGTGGTGGTATTCATTGATGATATACTGATCTATTCTAAATCAGACGCAGAGCATGCGGAGCACCTCAGGACCGTTCTGCAGATCTTAAGAGACAACAAGTTGTATGCTAAGTTATCTAAGTGTGAGTTCTGGCTTTCAGAGGTGAAATTCCTGGGCCATGTGATTTCTGCAGATGGGGTGGCAGTTGATCCAAGTAAGGTTGAGGTTGCGATATCTTGGGAGAGGCCCAAGAATGTTTCAGAGGTCCGTAGTTTCCTTGAACTTGCAGGTTACTACCGGAGGTTCATTCAGGGATTCTCACAGATGGTGTTACCTCTGACTCGTCTGACTAGGAAGGGTAACCCATTTGTTTGGACCCATGAGTGTGAAGAATGTTTCCTAAGACTGAAGGAAAAATTGACCACAGCCCCAGTCTTGACTCTTCCTGATCCTGAGGGTTGTTTTGAGGTGTATTGTGATGCATCCAAGCAGGGACTTGGATGTGTGCTGATGCAGGAGAAGAGAGTGGTTGCCTACGCATCTAGGCAGCTGAAACCACATGAGGAGAATTATCCCACACATGATCTGGAATTGGCCGCAATTGTGTTTGCTCTAAAAGTGTGGAGGCATTACCTGTATGGGGCGAGATTAGTGGTATTCAACGACCACAAGAGCCTCAAGTATTTGTTTGATCAGAAAGAGCTGAACATGAGGCAGAGGCGATGGATGGAGTTCCTCAAAGACTATGATTTTGAATTGAAATACCATCCAGGGAAAGCTAATGTGGCAGCTGATGCTTTGAGCAGGAAACATATAAGTGTTGTCTGTCAGATGATCTCTGATTGCAGACTGATTGAGCAATTCAGAGATATGCACCTGTCCGTGATAGAAGGTGCTAGTGGTTTGGAGCTGAGAAAAACCCAGATTAAGAATGAGTTAATTCAGAGGATCCAGGAGGCCCAGAGACATGAGGATAGGTTGAAAACCATGATTGGTCAATCGGATGTCTCCAGAGATGATCATGATCTGGTGTTATAACAGGGTCGGATCGTAGTGCCTAGAGGTGAGCCAATTGATGAAGTGCTGGCAGAGGCTCATAAAAGCCAGTTTAGTATTCATCCAGGTGCCACCAAGATGTATCAAGATCTCAAGAAAAAGTTTTAGTGGCCAGGGATGAAGAAAGACATAGCTGAGTACGTGAATAGATGTCTGGTATGTCAGAAAGTGAAAGTTGAGCATCAGAGACCGTCAGACCTATTACAGCTGTTGCAGATCCCCGAGTGGAAATGGGATAGCATTTCCATGGACTTTGTAGTGGGATTACCGAGGACTCATGGTGGATGTGATTCCATCTGGGTTATTGTTGATAGGATGACTAAGTCTGCTCAATTTCTGCCTGTGAGAACTGATTATACTGCAGAGCGATTGGCTCAACTATATGTTCGGGAGATAGTCAAACTGCATGGAGTTCCAGAGAGCATCATTGGTGATAGAGACCCGAAGTTCACTTCAAGATTCTGGAGTGCGCTTTAGGAGGCCTTTGGGACTCAGCTGAGGCTCAGCACAGCCTATCATCCTCAAAATGATGGTCAGACAGAGAGGACCATCTAGACTTTGGAGGATATGCTAAGGGCTTGTGCATTGGAGCAAGGTGCCAGCTGGGACAGATACTTACCTCTGGTAGAGTTCTCATACAATAACAGTTTCCATGCCAGTCTGGGCATGGCACCGTATGAGGCATTGTATGGCCGGAGGTGCAGAACTCCTGTATGTTGGACTGAGGTGGGTGCGAGACAGCTTCTTGGACCTGAGATGGTTCAAGAGACTTCTGAGCAGATTCGAATGATCAGAGACAAGTTGTTGAAGGCTTAGAGTCGTCAGAAGAGTTATTATGATCATAAACACAGGCCGCTGCAGTTTGAGGAGGGCGACCATGTGTTTCTGAGGCTGTCTCCTATCACAGGTGTGGGACGGACTCTAGGTGTGAGGAAGCTGAGCCCTAGATTCATTGGTCCATATCAGATACTTCAGAGGGTTGGACCAGTGGCATATAGGCTAGCTCTACCTCCCCAGTTGTCAGGGTTACACGATGTCTTCCATGTGTCACAGTTGAGGAAATATGTACCAGATCCATCACACGTGGTAGAACCTGACACTGTTCAGATCAGAGAAAATCTCACGAGTCCTACACGACCCATACAGATTCTAGACCGAATGGAGAGAAAGATCCGTAACAAGACCATTCTCCTAGTCAAGATCCAATGGGAAGGAAGATCATCTGAGGAGGCGACTTGGGAACGCGAGCAGGGGCTAATAAAGTTGTATCCCGAGTTGGTTACCAGGTATGATCCTAAATTTTGCGAACAAAATTCATAAAAGGGGGGGGGGGAAATATAATAACCCAACACTGGCGCGAATGGCGCGAGGTCTCTCGCGGATGGCGCCAGAGTTCCTAAGGAGGGAACTGAGTTTAAACTGTGGCGCGATCAGTGCCAGGGTTGGCGCGGTCAGCGCCAGACCCACTGGAAGTTGGCGCTGATGGCGCCAGGTTGGCGCCGGGAGCGCCAAAGGCTCGGGAAGTTGACGCCTGGAGCGCCAAAGTGGCGCCACAGTTTTGCAGCCCACGCGGTTCGCGCTAGTGGCGCGAGAAGTGGCCTGGAAAATCCATTTCCTCTGGATTTCCACGCGATCAGCGCCAGGTGTGGCGCAGGTGGTGCCACAGCCTCTGGAAGCTGGCGCTGGTGGCGCCAAGGGCGCCAAAGTCTCTGGAATCCCACGCTGGGGGCGTGGGGATGGCGCTGGGAGCGCCATGGCCACCGCCATATTGGCGCGAATGGCGCCAGGGCTAGCGCGGATCGCGCCAAACCTCTGGCAGGCACCCTATATAAAGGGATTTCGTGTTTTTCAGAGGAAGTTACTATTCCTCTTCTTCCCTGAGTCCAGACTGCCATTAATGCATCCTAGGAGCTTCAAACTTCCATCATAGTCCCATAAAACACCTCTCAATCCCCTTTAAATCTGTTCTGAACCAATTGAGAGCCAAAAACCCAGCCTTGGGTGTGAGAATTGTGAGAGAAACCCATTCCCCTAAAGTTTTGGGAGAGCTGAGCTCTAAGGAGATAAAGAAGGCAATTCAAGGGCATCAGTAACAGGAGAAAAGCTTCTCCAACCCTTCTTGTTGAAATTGAGGGCGTGAAGTGCATATCACTGGTAGAGATCACCACGAGACTAGGGGAGCTGATTCTGAGCTACGACCAGGTAAGCTCAGTGTTCTTGAGGAATTGTTTCCCCTGCCTGTGTTTACTACACCCACTTTGGGTGTTTGTTTGATATATATTGTATGTCGGTGCTTATAATGATATGATACTGAATGATGTGCTTGATGTTGATGAAATGGTTTGATGATTTCTGGCAATTGGATGCTAGATTGACCCTGAGATAGGGTATATGCTTATATTGATACACTGAGATAGTATAGAATATATTGATTGTGATAATGATGCATGGCTTGATTGTGTGAGAAATGACTGGCCAATATGATGTAGAACTATGGACCCCTTGAGAATGTACCCACTCAGTGGATGATCTTCCATGGGATAATCCATAGGCGTCCATGTAAACCCTGAGTAGATGTACCTTGATATAGATGATCCTATTCAGGTATTGGGCGGGAAGTCCTGAGGGAATGTATCCTTAAGCGGATGATCTTCCTCAGGCATAGATGGAGAGAGAGAGTCTAGAGTAGATGTACCTATGAGGAGATGATCCTATTCAGGTACTCAGTGAGGAATCTAAGAGAATGTACCCTCTTATGGATGATCTCTCTCAGACCCTTTGTATTATTTGCAGATGCATGTGTTGAGATGCCATGTGAATACATATGTTTCTTGTATGACGTAAAGGCCGATTGTATGATGAGAATTCAAATGATATGATTTTGTTATGTTGTGTTATATGATTTATACTTATATGCTGTGAAGTGAACCAGGGGGAGGGAAACCTCTGAGAACCCTGAGTTTACTGTATCTCACCCCTGTTTGGGGATTATGTTGCAGGAGTAGAGACTACGGTCACTGAGAGATCCCAAGGCAAGAGGCTTGCTCTGGGATAGTGTGAAGATCACCCTAGGTTTAGATGACTGGGCTTGTCAGCTCAGATTTTGTTTAATTTGTCTGTATTTTGATGCCTAGGGAACATTTGTATAGTTTTGAGAAATTATGTACCTTGTAAAGGATAATTAATTCACCATATATGTATAAAGATGTATTTTATCATTGGTTCAGGCTTCCTTAAATATTTATTCCCATGCTTGCTGCGATACTCTGATATTGTATAATGTTAATACGCCGGGTGCAGACGGGGTGTTACAGTACTATAAGCTTATGTCAATTAGATAGATAGGTACTTTCCTCCCTTTTGTGTTTGTGGATGGATCAAGTTTGGTTAGTGGGTAATCAAGTGCAAAAAATGGTTTCAATCATGTGTAGATGGACAAGTTCGGTTTGAAAATTTCACACCCATCGGTACCTGAACTAATATGATTGCATAACATATATAAAAGTGGTTCTAATAGATTTGGAATTCATTTTACCCTAGTGCCATTGTGGCCTCTCTTTCTCATGTCTGTTTTTTCTCTGTCTTGTGTTGTTCTCCTCCTCGAGCAATAGATCTATTTGGGTCACTTTTACAAATTTTTATTAAAACGGGTTCATTCTAAAACAAATTATTGGCAAGGTTCTATTTTTGATTCGGGAAAAGGTGAAACAACTATTTTAACTTGTTGCTTGTCACGTATTTTGTTGGGTTAAAAAAATTGAGGAAGACTTATATGTAAACCATCAATTTACAATTGTTGGTTCAAGAATGCCAAGTTAGTTGCATTTGTTAGATAGTTGAGACTAATGATTGACTAATGATGCTTCATGAAATAACAAAAACACATAGCGGGTAGATGGAATACAAACAAACAACAACCTTGAACTGCTGGTTCAAGAAATGCACGCCACCTGTCTCAGCCAGATATAAAACAACACCATCAATTGCTGGTTACATAATAGCAAATATGTTTTGTTGGTCACTATTCAGTTGATGTGATGCATACTCGAAATAGGAAATTCATTTTGTTGGTCACCATGCGCTTGCTTGCTTGTCTTGTCGCAACAGGAGGTCACTTTTCGTATCCTATCAATGTAGAAGGTCATGTGAAAGTAGCTTTGATCCAGCAAATGTAAAATGTTGACTCCCCAAGATAAAATAAAATTTTTTACTCATGTTAAATAATGGGACCCGGTTGTTTGTGGTTGTTTTCACTTCTATCCTTTCACTTTATCCCTTTGGGTTTGGATACTTTGAGACATTTCAGAATTGATCGACTCTCTTTACAGCAATTACTCAAGTTTTGCTAGCTTCTAAAAATCTAGAATTCAGGTGCATGTTTTGTAGTTCTTACAGTATCATTATTTGAATCATGCTTTTAAAATGGAACATTGTTATGATAATTTAGTTATAACTGATTTTAGTATATGTAATTAAGAAATTTTATTTTTTAAAATTTGAAATTTATTTTCATTACTAAAATAAATTTTTTGTATGTAATTTTTTTAGTAAGTTGATCTTTTTTAATTTTCGCAACTAAATGTTTTTCCTTAAAATGAATAGTAATTAATCTCATATATTAAAAGTTGTGTAGTCTTTTTGATATTGTCTTTAAATTTTTTGCGATTATATAATTCTTTGTTTCTATAGAGTTTAATTTTTAATGTTTCGTATTTTAATTCTAATTTGTAAATTAAAAGTTGTGTAGTCTTTTTGTTATTGTAGTTTATATTTTTGTGATTATATAATTTATTCTTATTGTAGAATTTAATTTTTAAGTTTTTTATTTAAATTATAAATTCGTAAATTAAAAATTGTCAAGTCTTTTTGTTATTTGTAGCTATTTTTTTGTGATTATGTAATATTCATGGTAGTTAGATGGCCTTTTCTTCATAATCTTCATTAAGCGCCATCCATTCTAGACCTATTGACAATGATATCTAATGGATGCAAGAAAAACATATCTCTTGACACATTTGGAATGGTCACACTAAATGTAAATTATTAGTGAGACACACCCTACCCAAAAATGACGGACAAGATCAAATTCCACCCCAAACTATAGAATTTTTAGTTGAAGCTGGTTTTTATCATGTTGCCCATCTTGGATTAATGCACATCAATGTAGGATTAATAATTCCTTTGTAGAGAGGTGGAGACTCGAAACTCATACTTTTCACAAGAGATGTGGAGAGTGCACTATCACTCTAAAAGATGTGGCCATTGTGTTGGGTGCTTTGTTAATGGATCACCTCTAATAGCACCAACAAGTATGGAATGGAGTTCATTGTGTTAAGAGTTACTTAGAGTGACACCAGCCGAGAATGAATTAAAGGGTAGTACCATTAAATTAAAGTGGTTGGCACATCATTTTGGTCACATTGCTCAACACGATGGCAACGATGAGTAGTTAAGGAGATACACCAGGGCTTGGATTTTGAGGTTTATTGGTGATTTTTTGTTTGTTGACAAACTAGTAGTTTGGTGTCATTGAGATATCTTCAATTTCTACGAGACTTTGCCAAGTGTAAGAGATTTGCATGGGGTGCTGCAATTCTTGGTTTATTGTATAGAGAGTTGTGCATAGCAACTAACTATGAGGTTATGTCCATTGGTGGTATGTATGTGTTGATACAATTGTGAGCGTGGTAAAGATTCTTAAACATTAGGCTACAACTCGCTATTCTCAAATGGTACAGTAGGCTAGAATATGAAATAGAGGACATATGACCCAAGTCGGAGATCCTGGTTTTAATTCTAACTACATGGTTTGATACCAGCGAGAAACTAAGATGTTCATCGACCCAAGCAATGCTAAAGCGTCTTTATTGGTAATAATATTTCTTACCCTTTGATTTGGTTTGGAGTGCATTGTGTATATTGAAAATATTTAGTGTTTTCTTTCAAGGTGAAGAAATTGAAGCGTTAGCCTTCATGGTGTCCCCTGAAGGTAGAAATAGGTGCTCGATCAATGATTTGGATCCTTACATGGAAAAAACCTTGATGATTTAAAATCATGAGAATCGCCTTGTTCGTGCAGCCGCAGTAGCTCCACCCCTTCAATAGAGGTAGAAAAACCACAATTTAATTTGCTTGTTTCATATCGGGAGACTCATGAGCTAAGCCGGATGAGGTCAAATGTAGAGGCTCAAACATATAATGTTTCGAATTTTCCAACTTTTGAAAATGGAATGTATTACACACCATCACAATGCATTTCCAATGTTCATGCAAATGTGGGATCGGTATATTATTATCCCTCCCAAAAAGACTGTTAGGAACTTATGGCAAGCGTACCGTGTTATCGTTGGAAGTTACAAATTTATAAAGTTCGTCTCCACAGGGATTTGAGTTTACTTTGATTAGTTTAAATATTTACCAGTTTAATAGTCTATGTACAAATGATTAAAGCGAAGGTTCATTTGTTTGATGACGTAGCGTAACACGAAGATAAAAACTACGGAAATAAATAAACGAGTTTAAGTCAAGGGAAGCGTAGGATTGGATTTTGTCTTACTTATCCCTTCAATTAATTTCACCAATACATTATTTTTCTATTCTTATTGACGCACACGTTTAAGTACCCTAATTCGATTCCTTGCATATTAAGGTCCTAAGGATATTTTACTAAATATCGATTCCTCGCATATTTAATTAAATACCCTAGCATTAAGATTCTATTCACGTGTTTAATACGATCAAAACGTTATACCCTATTCCTAGTAACGTAACATGATGAGTGAAATCATTCGGCTCAAACCCTAAATTTACTTTCCAGTCGCCTTTAGGGTTAAGTTCTTGAAACTAGCGATCAGTTGGAATCAAGCATTAAACATGGAATGAAATCACCAATAAGAAATAGAATAATGCGTAGAAATTAAAAGAGCATAGAGATAAGAAGAGTACATCCAATCCTAGAGAAGCTTAGGCGAGCATCGGAAGAACTTCTTTAAGAGAATCACTAACGAAGTAGCTTGTCATCGATCCTTTTTTTTTGGCAGAGTCTCCACTACAAAAACTCACTTTCTCACTTCCCTAACTCTCTACTATAACCTAGAAGTATTCCTAAGCCTAAAATATGAATTAAGGAGCTAAAATGGTGCCTAGGAACATCCTTTCTCTCAAAAATCCGTGGCCTATTTATAGGTGCAAGACCTGTCTGCTTCCACTCGCCCAGGCGAGTGGTTTCTTCATATTTTGCTCGCCTGGGCGAGCTTAAGTATATCTCATTAGAACTTGTAGCTCGCCTGGGTGAGCCAAATGCACTGGGGTTGGTCGCCTGGGCGAGCTTATCCTTAGTGCTGAAGAAACCTCTTGGGCTTTGACTGTTGCTGGGCTTGGATTGCTTATGGAACTTTTAGTTTTTTGATTACTCCTTTTTGCTTGGCTTTACATGCTCGAAAACTTCGGAATCTTCAAACCTATCAAAATGCACCATTAATTTGGACGAATCTTTTCAAAACATAAAATCATAACTTAACTCCATACAACTACAGTTTGACTAGGTTTCTAGGGTTAATTTGTAAATAAATTTAATCAAAACAACGAATAAGTGCCATCCTATAAGTCCTATTTTTACTAAAATGTGGCACTTATCAAGGACCCACATGTTGGTTCATTGCAGTAGGTACCATTTGATCAACATCCAAATCACATGTTGGTTCGTCACAACAACAAGAACCCTTTGATCTTATTGACATATTTTAGCATGAAGTATTGTAACAAATTTTTGGCCCTTTACTTTCAACTTCAACACCACAGCAACATGGGACCCCAATCACTCCACCTACCATGCATTTTGATATTCCATGGGATCCATATGCTAGGACATGGCTAACATAGAAGGCATGAATTTGAATGGCAATTTTTAGCTAAGGCAGACCACACACTAAATCTGAATATTTTACATCAAGGTCCTTCACAGATAAAAGTAAATCCATCAAGAAATGCTCGAAATTGGAGGCGACCATGGATTGCAAGTCCTCCAAAAGATGAACACCATTGGTCGTGCCTAAATAATCTAACTTATATTATGTATTTATTCAAACTATTGTCATGCACCTTTTTTTTATATAATAAAAGTAGTGTTTGTACGCAAATGGCATTAATCATTTAATTTTTATGTCTTTCAACACCATTTAAGCAACCTAAAAAGATAAATGTGTCCATGAAAATAGTTATACAAAGCAATATGAAGGGATATTGACAATAATTCATTACATTACATGAAAGACCATCTAATGTAATCGTGAGATTGTTGAGATCTTCTTGTGCCGAACTGAATTGGACATAGGCTAATATTGTGTCCTTTGCTACCACATCGACGACATATTTGTCTTGATTGAGATTCTACCCAATCCATCTCATTTCGTAATCTTGCCAACTTAGGGCATCCTTTTCCACGAATGGTTTTTGGATCTGGGACGAATGTCCAATCTTCATCAATAGGTGGAATCAATTCCTCATTGCCAAGTGACCACCATTGTCCTGAGTATGCATTCATGATGTACTGGTTTGTGTACACATCATCTGCATATTGTTAGGAATCCATACTCATGGCACCACACACAACAATAAGATAAGAACATGGATAATGAAAAGGTGTAAATTGTCCACATTGACAATATCATTCGTTCAAGTTGACAATCGACTTTTGTCCACCTTGTTGAGTTCTAGGATTGAATGACTCCTCAACCTAAAACTTGGTTCTTTCGATGCCATATCGACATACAATATGAGAACATGCTTCATGTTGATTTTTTTGCATTGCCTGAAGTAACTTTGCACAATATTTATACCAGATGTTAATTTTGCTTTTGCATTTTCTCCCCATTAAACAAATTAATCAATGCATCAAGTGTGTGTAGTCTTCACCAATGCACTTACTGAAATGTTTATACAATCTTTAAAAACTTTATTAACACACTCTGATAGATTCGTCATCATGTGACCAAATATATGACCTTCACATTGTATGTCATACTCCATTTTTCTTTTGATATTCCATGAATCCAATGTTTCACTTCTAGACTCGACTCACAAAATTTTTCCAAATTTTCATCAAATATGTGTTTGCATGGAGTATATCCTGTAATGTAACAAAATAACAATATCAATTATTTCATCATGGCTCATTTTGTAAAACAGACTTAATCGCATTATGGCGATCAGAGATAAGACATATTCCTTGTTTATTCGTCACATGTAGACGTATATGGGAATCAAACTATGACCATGCTAATAATGTCTCATTTTCTACAATGGCAAATGCAAGAGGAAGAACATTGTTATTCCTATCTTGTGTGGTTGCAATAAGTAAAGTGCCACGATACTTCCCATATAAATGTGTTCCATCCACTTGTATCAATGGCTTACAGAATCGAAAAGCATCAGCACACTACTTATATGTCCAAAAAACATGATGGAACTTACGATATCCTCAAATGACATGATTTGCAAACACAATTTCATCATCACAAATCTAATAAAAAAAACCTACAAGACACCTTGGATAAATTTCAAAAATCTAGAAAGAATGGAAAATGATTCCTCCTAGTCACCAAAAACACGAACTATTGCTTTTTGATTCACTTTCCATGCCTTCCTATAAGATATTTTGTATTGATATTGGCTATGAATTGTCTCTTGAATCACGACAGTTTTCAATGATGAGTCCTTGCCCACCATTCCTAGCATACAAAATAACAACCTTTATTCACACTAATCTTGTTTGTATTATAATAAAATAATTTAACTTCATAGTCCATAAAATATTATACCAACATACCTCCTATGATATTGGCAATTATCTATGAAGTTAACTTATCATGATTTGCGATATTGTTTGATTCAAGCATATGTGTTGACCACCCCATTGAGTCACCTTCTAGGAATCGATTTTTGTTGACAAAATTTCCCTTATATAAAATAGGCACCCGTCGTGCATGTTCTTGCAATTCACAATGTATTTCTTTGATTTTGATTCAACAACAGAATATATTTGGTGTATCTTGATGTGTTATTGTATCAATACATTTTTTAACACCTCTTTACTCTAAAAATTAAATCCTTTGTATAATTCATCTCCAACGTTTCAAGAGTCATGGACATGTTCACCCATAATGTCTTCTTGATCAAGATGACTCCAACTAATATTACTATAATATGATGCATCATTCAAGGTGATCGTTGAGTTTGTGGTAGTATTATGAAAAAATTACAAAAATAAATAAAACATATATTTACTTTAATTAAATTAAGAAAGTAATAAAATAGATTGATATATTGTTTAAATAAATTAAAAATATCTGAAGTAAAAATCAATTATTATATATTGTACAATTTAACATGTGAAACACTTAAATAAATAATAATAATAAAATTCAATAAGTAATGCAAATTTAAAATAAGTAAATATACTTAAAGAAAATATTTACTCATATATTATAAACAATGACATACAAACATAAATCTATCTTCCAAACTCAAACACCTCATGTGGGATAAATGATTTACAATATCCTGATGCAGCATTAACTTCGTTCTTTTATGCATGATATGTTTCATCAACTTTAAAGTTGGTGAAAGATATCATGTATAGTGGAAAAGAGTTAATGTCACATCGAAAAATTGTAAACTACGATTTCATTATTCCACACACGATGTATGTTTATTGGAGGAAGATTGATGTTTGTATGTCAATGTTTATGATGTATGATGATCAATTTTTTGAATTTTATTATTACTTATGGACATGTTTTACATTTTAAATTGTACAATATATAATAAATTAATTTTTACTTAGGATGGTTTTTTAATTTATTTAACAATATTAATCTATACTATTTTTGTTTACTTATTTAATTTTTTTTACCAAATTTAATAACGAATGTACCTTCTTGCAATTTATATATTGATAGTGGTCAAATCAGCTCACTTGGTCTCAATAGATGTTGCTTTGTCATTTGTGTTAGAAGAATCACCGTCAACTACATCTTCTTCATTAGATGTTTTCTCAACAAATGAGTTTGACATAACATAGTATCCATCATCTTCATTCAAATCTGTAACTGTTCGCATCATGCAAGAACTAACTTCACCGCCTTGTGATGGGATAATAGAACAACCCACAACATCTACTTCAACATACATTTCTAATACTGCTATGCCATTTTGTTGATCAAAAACACTAATTATGATTTCTACATCATCATATATATGTAATACAACATATTTTTTACTTGCAATGAACCTTTATGTTATAGACGACATAACTTGATTTGAATGTAACTTTAATTTATCATGTATCTTAATCTTTAATACATCAAAACTGATACTACGTTTAATCTTAATTGCTCTCCTGGTGCGTTAAAATATCAAATCATCATCACCATCATACATCCTCCCATTAACATACACAAATGCTACAATTCAAGTGGTCATAATTCTTATCAACATACCTACACAAAAGCACATTATTAACTTAAGTTGAACAATTATAATTTTTGGAAAATAAAATAGAATTAAACTTATAAATACGTACTTAATAATATTTAACAAAAATAAAGTATACAAAATTACATACAATATATGAAAAATAAAAAATACACTTTCATTGAAAATCATTTTAAAAAAATATTACATAAATCTTCGCAAAATGGACACAATCATATAACAGAAAAACATATGTTACATATTTATCTAGTTATACAAATGCATAACATATATCTCTTAACATATAAAAATGAATGGGTAAGGAAATCCTCAAGCCTTTGATGTATTATATGTTGAATGTGTGAAGAAGATCAGAATGAAGCAATATTTATAGTTACAACATACATTAATGTAAATTGTTGTTTTAATGCTAAGTATAATGTTGTTTTCACATGATTGTACTTGAACCAGTGATTATTGATTCATATATTCTAGAATTTTTTATTACGGACTCGTGCTTCACGCACACGAACGAACCAACGAGTGTGGATTACTATATCAACGAACAAACAATTTTAAATTGTTGAACTGGTCATGCTGACAAGAGAAATCAACAATTTCAAATTGCTATTTTATTTTGACGGGACAAACCAATAATTTTGATTTGTTATTTCCTTTTGACGTGACAAACCAACAATTTTGAATTGATACTTCCTTTAAAGTGATCATTAAGCAAACCCAACTTGTTGTATCCTTAGTAAATTGTTAGCACATTTTACTCTCATAAGGAACACGATCAAATCACCGACTTGGTTAATTTTGATAATGTGTCAGTATCTACTAAAATTTATAGTACTATACTTAGGGTGAAACAAGTATTTAAAATTGTTGTTTCATCATTTTTGCTAACTAGATTGCCAATAATATGTTTTAGAAAGAATCCATTTTAATAAAAAGTTTGTAAAAATGACCCAAAAGGGTTAATCATTCCTCTTCCTCCTCTATTCTCCTTTATTATGCAAATCTCTCTCTTTCTATGTTTTTCTAACCCTCACATTGCATATGCATTATGGATTATTTTTCCTAACCCTTTTCTTGTCTTACATATTGTTCTCTTTATCTTGTGCAGATTAGGATTATGAACGTCGTCATGATTTTGGTGGTTCTAATGTGGAAGTGGCTCTGGATGTATGAACTTAGTGATGAGATCTGTCTCAATGCACAAGAGTGGTGATTCTATGGGAAGTATCATTGATGATTCAAATCATGGCTTGTTGAATTTTTAAAAAAATATTAACAAAAGATAATTTAAAGTTTTTTTTTTTACAATGAACCATTTAAAAAAGGACATGTTTGGGTAATCGATTTCACAATAAATTCTATTTTTTATAAATAAAATTATGAAAGACAAATTGGTTGCAACCTAATTTCAAAGAAGGAACAGTAAATTGGGTTAGTTAGGTAAATTAATTTGCTTGAAGGGGAAAAACTAAATACACTATACAAAATTCTTATACACTATATAGCTACAAGAGATATCCCATTCTACCCTTGTAATTAGCTTTATTATTTTTAATTGGTTCATGACTGTTCAGGCACATACACTATTCTTTTCCTACACCATTCGACTTCTGCACCTTTCTTCTTCCGCACCAGTCTTTGTCTCCGCTCTCATTTCCGTTGATATAGGCACTTGCGCATCATTGTTCTTCTGCATACTACATTGCGTTGGTGGTGGAGCTCGTTAAACACACTCATTGACGATGAGTTTGGACTTGGGATTGTGGTGGGTGTCATACAAATTGGGTAATCCGTGGGGATGTCACAGATTGGACAATCCATAAGGTCCATACGGATTATGTAATCCGTATGGCTTAAAACCTTCGCAAATTTAAATAAATTATTATAATTTGATTAATTATATATATTGATTATATATTAGAATGTTGAAATTTGAATGGCTGTACAATTGTGGTATATTAGGGGAAAGTAATTAGTTTAGGTTGTGATTACTCTCATACGTTGTTATTTATTTGACATTTAAGGCAACATTGTATCTAATATATACTTGCTGATCATTTATACTTGCTCATCATTTATCCTGGTATGTAGTTGTATAGGTTTCTTTCCATAGCGATGTTTAATATTTAATTATTTAAAAAGGTGAAGACATTTAGCTTTTGTGAGGTATTAGCTAAATATGATTGAGGCTTTGGAAAATTGGCGGGACCTAATGATGGAGTTTGTGGGTTTATGATATATGGCATGATGTGTTGCATAGTAAAATTGTTTTGAGATTGACAAGGGTTCAAAGGGGCATTGTCATTTGGCTATCCTTGACATGTTGCAGTCATCATTGGTGGACCAAACTGGTTTTTTATCTGTTTTAGGGAAACAATGTAATGGGAGACTGTTTTCATGTCTAAGTTAATGAATTTGTTTCTCATGTCTGCTTTATGTTGTTGTCTCCATACTCAATTAGTTTCGTTTATGCTACCCAATGTGATTGTGATAATGAGTTGGGAGAGCAAGTTAACTAATGATGGCAATTCATAATTTGAATCCTTCAACACACTGACTTGAATTTTTTGGACAACAATGTTAAGAAATTGTAGTCAGTTTTTTAAAGTTTCTATCCTAAGATGTTTTTTTTATTAAGAGTCAAAGGAAGTGAAAGAAAGTAGATAGATTGATATGAAACCAATGGTATGTGTATATGTTTGTGTGTTTTGTGAGTACTGTGTAGGACCTGTCACTTTGTAAATTAATTCGTATAAAATGATTGTTAATGAAGTTATCACTTCGTTTGAAGTTTAGGACTAACTTGATTATCAAATGGTACAGATTATGGCAAAAACAAGAGGTTTGCGTCGGGCTCTAGGGAGAGTTGTAGACAAAGCGTTAAGAACACACCAAGCTGGTGATGAAGAGCAGGTGGGTGAACGTTGTAGGCCTACCGCATCCGTTAGAAGACAACGGGCAACTGAGCCTGTTCCTAGTGTTCAGGAAGGAGTCGTGGACCATGACATTCCAGTGGCAAAGGATGTTAGGACCGAGTCAGAATCCTTCCCAGGTGGGTCGAAAGATACTTCGGTTCTAACAGACTACGCTAACCATGTTGTGCTTAGAGTGTGGGCTGGAGAGGTATTCATATGTTTAACTACATACAACTTAGCATATATTTGTCATTGTATGTGTTGTTACTGACATAAATTTTTTTCAAGAACGTTCTGAGTTAAAATTGGCTTCTTATGGACGTAAGGTAGCCAAATTTGAAAAGCCATCACCTGAGATTGAAGGTCTAGTTGCAACTACTGGGTTAAGCCCATTGATTGACTATTTTGTGGAGACTAGTGACAGAGGATTGCCTTTTGCATTTGTGGAGAGGTGGCATCCTGAGACCAACAACTTCCACTTGCCCATCGGAGAGGTCAACATCACATTGGATGATGTTGCAGCATTGTTGCATCTCCCAATTATGGGAGCCTTGCTGACTTATGATGTAATTGACGTGGGGGAGGCAATTACATTATTGGTTGAGTTGCTGGAGGTAACAGTTGAGGATGCTGCAGTTGAGACTAAACAATGCCACGGGGCATATGTTCGATTGTCGTGGCTTCACGAATTTTATGCTGTCGAGTGTCAATGTAGGCAGTGGCTTTTAGCAGCCAGAGCGTATTTGGTGCATTTGGTAGGTTGCACATTATTTGCAAACAAGAGTGCCACACACATCAGTGTGGTATTCTTAGACGCATTTTGCGATCTGGACCAATCCGTTGGCTATTGTTGGGGTGCAGCCGCTCTAGTACACTTGTATGAAAATTTAAACTATGTATCTCAACATCACGAGAAACACCTTGCTAGATACATTTCTTTGCTAGAGGTAATAACAGGACCCCGATTGGGTAATTTATGTTAATATAATTTAATTGTTATGTTTGTCTTAATTATATGATTGGTGTAATCATTAATTTATTATTTCGAACTGCTGTGCTGGATCTATGAACATTTTCTGACCATTGGAAGTGTCATGCGATATCCCTAGTACAAGGAGTGGTTTCCACGTGCATGTCGATGGAAAGCTTTGAAGGCATTACCAGTTACAACCTACCATAGGCGATTAGATATGTTGACGCTGGACAATGTTTGCTGGATGCCATAGAGGGATCACCGTGCACACAGGGATTTCGAGATCATCTCCTTATGTTCTGGGTACCTTAGATGGGGTCTATACAAGGTAAGACATTTACCAAAGCGGGTAATGAGGCAATATGGGTTTGTTCAACAAATCCCACACCCACAATTGGACCAGTCTGAGGCTCCATCGACAGAAGAGATTGATGACCGATGGACCCACTTCTCCGAGTACGTTGTAGCCGCTGAAGACTTGGTAACTTATCCCAGTCAGTGTGGTAGTGGGTATATGGATTGATTCTACCATGTGTCTCATTCGTTTATGTGTCTACCAGAAGCTGGGGAGCCTAGCCGACATCCGATGCGAGTCACAACTATTTTACAGGACCCCGAAACTTCTGATGTTAGTCACATGCCTCCACATGTAGCGAATACAGCTGCTGGAGCTTATAATGTTAGTCACATGCCTCCAGATGCAGTGGTAAAACTCTGAGTTGCCTTGTTTTTAAAGTTAATTTAAGTTATTCATAGTAGTTATTAATGGATGAAAGTTTTTTGTATGATTGTTTTAGGGTATGTGCCAAAGGCTAGGAGACGGGTTGCAACACATGCTAGACATGCAGATGGTTAACCCGGGCACAAATGCTTACTCACATACACAACACCTATTGGAATTAACACGTAGTGTGACTCAGCATGGAAACATCTATGTGAGATCCAATCGGGTGAGGGATACACAAAGGAGACAGTTTGGTGGTAGAGACTGAAGACTACTTTTTATGTCATGATACACGTTTATCAGACTACTTTTTGACTTTGTGTTTACATTTTTGTTTTAATATTTGTAAGACATGATACACATTTATCATACTACTTTTTTAAGTAATTTGGTCCATACATATAGACGAATTTCAGTCCAAATACATAAATGTAGTGACATTAACAAATTTTATTTGTCTCCTAAATCGACATATTCAGTTCGTAACAACATCGGTTTAGAATATAGCCTCATTCAATCAATATAATGAGTCGGCCATTGTTTAGCTTCATTCAAACAGTGTGTAGACCACAAGAATGTAGTTGATGGGATAAGGCAATCGTCCGTCAACTGAACCTATTTCAATTATCCATTGTTACGAAAAAATCAATAAAAGGTAGTGGCAAAGAATAACATGCATCAATTAACGCATAATGTTATACCTGGACAAAGTGGATGACCAATACAATAATGCGATGGATATATGGATCTTCAGGCGGTTGGCTTCTTAGAGGGAAAAACGTCATACTTTGTTGAAGAGAAAGTGAAACAACGATGACATTGTACCTGGATGCAATGACGTAATCCATGTCAGTAATATTCATCCACTTATCCATTGTTACCTACACAATCATCTTGTATTAGTGTCTATATCAACAATTAAAAAAATATTCATATATAGATCAGACCATTGTGAAAGTTCTTTCTTACCCTTGCTAATCCATTAACAAGAAGGGACCGCTTTAACTGATCAAACCTATCAAAGCCACCAAACAAGGCTATATATTGATTAGACCATTGTGAAAGTTCTTTCAGCAAATGATTGTGGACCAAAGGCGAAGAATCTTCACCATAACCTAGCACAACACCAATTACATGATATCCACAATTACCATCAGCTTTAACATCAGTGATGTTAAAAATGAATTTATGCATAAAAGGATGGAATTGATCCAACATAGGAATGTTCTTGTTCATCATTGTTTGACCAGAGGATGAAGTAGACCTTTTTTGTGTGGCGCAACTATTTTGCACAGAATATAATTCATCAACATACTCAAAGTAAGACGGATCCCGCTTGGTTGATCGTTCGTGTTTTGTGTGTTTATTTTTTGGAGCACCTTTTGTTTTCACCTTTTCATGGAGAATGCATGGAAGTTAAATTAGGAAATGCAAGCTCTTTAAGCTTAGTCTTGAGGGTTATTTTGCCGCACAGGTCAAGCTTCTGAAAACGCTTGGAGATTGCCTCCATCTCATCGGTTATGTGAATTTCTCCATCATTTAAACATTGGTTTGAAAAATTTAATCTTCTCCAAAATATATGAACGCTTGAAAGTGGTGCGCTGCCAACAACAACTTTAGCTAGCTCACATGCACAAGGGAGACCGTGGCTGGTTCTCATCACACATCCACACCGAGAAGGGTTTTTGCCGGCATAATGAACATGCTCAAACTCAGCCGCAATCTAGTTTAACGCATACCTAGACACCATGTCGACAAGTCTCTTGTATAATGTTACTTTAAATACATGTCCGATCACATGGGTGTTTCTTTCCAATGATGCCTTTATTTCAGTATGTTGCAAGGTCATCATATTGTTCATGGCATTCCAAACACTACATAAATCTCCAACACTATTTTGTAGAAGCCTCTTTAAAGTCCAATGAGCAGACTCAACCTTGCATTAAATGACAATATGTTAATACTTTAAAAAGCAACAAAGTTGTTCAACAAATCACAATGACAACAACTTTAAAGCTTTTGTAACCTGTTAGTTGTAGTGCTCCTAAAATGCAACACTTTATTTGTCCATGCGGTTACAAATTTTTCCTTATGAGGATCCGACCATGTATCTTTCACATAATCAACAAATGTAGGCCATGGTGAACAAGCAATTTCAAACTTCATCAGACACTCATGGTAGGAATTCTCACTACCACAATCAATAAGAGTTCCCTAAGCTTCCATGACATAGTCCCATGCATTCTTCTGTCAAATATAAGTTTGACATTTTGCCTTAACATTCTTCTCAATGTGAAACCGACACAATAAATTGGTTGACATTGGAAAAACAGTTTTCACAGCACTCATAAATGCTGAATCTCTATCCGTAACAATGATGTCTGGGAAAAATTCACTTTTAAAGCATTTAAGGGCCCACACAAGATTGTTTATACGTTCTACCTCAAAATAGGCAAATGCAGCTGAAAATATCATCCCAATAGGTGTCACACCAACAATGTCAAGTAAAGGAAGTCTATACCTATTTTCTTTGTATGTACTATCTATGAAGAAGACCATATGATATGCATTGCTCAATTTCACAACATCTGGATGTGTCCAAAATAAGTCACCTAGCACTTTACATGTCGCGTTCAAGAAGTTTCATTAACTGTTGCATTTTAGTGTTATTACCTCTTATCTACGTCTAGTATGCATATCTTGCATTGTATAGTTGCTTCAAAATTGTATAATTATGGGCATTGTGCTCCTTCAAAGTTAAAAGAATGTTCTTTGGTTTCACCATCGACCTTGTCATATCAGCAACAATGATCTTCTCTTCCTCACTTAATCGACCAGCATATGCGTGTCCACATAATGACTTAGCCAAATTATGATTATGAGTCCCACATATTAGCTTCACTATCTAACCTTCACCTCCCAAAACTGGTTTGGCTCTCAGCTTAAACAAACAATCACATTTTCTACAACTAGTTGTTGTAGGTACAAAACCTTTTTTCCATGATCTATACTTTCCACTCCTTTGACAACCAATTAAAACATATGATGTTGTTCCTAGCTTTCCATTTGCCATGTCACTCCTCATTATGAAGCTACAAAACCATTATCATATGCAACACTATGAGCTCATTTCAATCCATTCTCACGTGAAAGGAACACCTACAAAAATTGAACATTTATCTTTAACTATGATACTTATAGTTTAACTCATTCATTTAACAACTTTAACTACCTGGTAAATCAAATATAATTTAACATTTTCAAACTCATCAGCTTCTTCTCCAATGTCTTCATCCATATTAATTTCTTCAGATATAATATTGTCATATATCCACTCGTCGTTGTCCATCTTAACAAATCAAAATAAAATGTTTTCATTGACAAATCATACGCATACTAATATTAAACAACATTAAAGCCATACCAATTATATTTTTTTGCCAACATCGATATTACACATTCATACAAAATACAATATAAATTTACATTACATACATAATAAAATATACAAATACAAATATCAAAATTCAAATATATCATAAACAAAACACTTAAAAGAAAATTTAACAACCTAATTAAGTAATTTACCCAATTTACCTATAACAATGCATCAACAACAATTAAAACATTTTTCCAATTTATCCCACTTCTTTTTTTGGTAATTATAAACAACTAAAATTAAAACATTTTTATAAATTTTTAAAATTGTTTGTTTCATACGGATTAGTTAATCCGTATGTACCACATGGATTAGTTAATTCGTATGTACCACACAGATTAGACAATCCATAGAGGTCATACAGATTAAGTAATTCGTATGACCTCTATGGATTATCTAATCCGTGCGGTACATACGTATGAAGTATATAGATTACTTAATTCGTATAGCTTATTGGGATATATAAAACTTACGGATTATGTAATTTGTATCATCCATACAAATTATGTAATTCATATCATCCATATGGATTACACAATTTGTATGATCTAAAAAACTGCACTTACCTCGAACACACCGCGACTCCGACGATTGCCACCAGAAATCGCCTCTATCACCACCCACAACTACCCCCTCCGACCTGCACCCACCGCGACCTCCAATGCATAGCATGCACCAGCAAATCGCCCAAGCATGAAGTAACTAGAACCCAAGCTTTGTTTCTGTATAGTGCAGTAACAGTCAACAAATATAGCAACATAAAAAGCCAACAAACAAATAAAGGGCAATTTTGTCATTATAAAAAAATAGATATAGTGTATAAGAAATGTATATAGTGCAGAAAGTATGAGGTATCTACTTCATACACTATATCTTTTTCTAATACACTTATATTTTTTTAATGACAAAAATACCCCTTCAGCAAGTTTATCTTCCATGCCATGCTTTGTGTTTCCATTTTGCTGAAAGAGTGTTGTATTGTGCAACATTGTGGAGATTGTAGACGTTGTTGGCTGTGCATTTGTGGGTGATTGTACTCTTGTTCATTGTTTACCTTCGTCGGAGTGTTGCTGGTGGTCGTTGGTGGTGGTTGCAGTGAGGTAATGTTTTTTTTATTATATACAGATTTGGTAATCTGTATGGATGAAATGGATTACACAATCTGTATGTAACGAATATGAGACGTACGGATTAGGTAATCCATAAACATTATACAGATTGAATAATCCGTAGGCATCATACGGATTACCTAATCCATATTATACATATGGATTACTCAATCCATAAGATGCTAACGGATTACCTAATCCGTAGGTATCATACGAATTACCTAATCCGTATGTATCTTACAAATTACCTAATCCTTATATGTCAGAAAGTATTTTAATTTTTTTTTTGGAAAATTTTTTTAAAAAAGGATTATAATAGATTATAATTAATTTTAAAAAAAAGAAATTTATTTATCCCTTTTAAAATTTGGGGATGAATTAGTATGGATAAATTGGATGGTTATGTATGTTTAATTTATTTTGATTGTTTTGATTATTATATTTTTAAAAATTGGATGTATTAATTGTAAATTCTATTATGTATTTACTGAAATTTATATTGTATTTTCTATGAATTTGTATTATTTTATGACTTTAATGTTGTTAAATATTATTATTATGCATTACTTTGGATTGTCAATGTATAAATTTGTTTTTCATTTCTTAAGATGGACAATGACGAGTGGATGTATGACAATATTATGTTTGAATATATCGATATGAATGAAGACATTGAACAAGAAAATGATGCAGGCGAAAATGATAATTGTTTAGTTGATTGTTCTGCAACGTTCAAGACGTCTAAGGTATTGATATGATTTTGAGTTTAGTTAAAGTGCTTAAATGAATGAATTTAGTTGATTAAAAATGAATTATCCATTTTGGTAGGTGTTCCATTCCCGTGAGGACGTATTGAAATGGGCTCGTACAGTTGCATATGATAATTGTTTTGTAGCTGTCATAATGAGGAGTGGCATGACAAATGGAAAGTTGGGGACAACATCATATGTTTTAAGTGGTTGTGAAAGGAGCGGAAAGTATAGATCATGAAAAAAAGGTTGGGTACCGTTAATGGCTAGCACCAGAAAATGTGAATGTCCTTTTAAGCTGCGAGTCAAACCAGTCTAGGAGGTCAAGGGTGGATAGTGAATGTAATATGTGGCACTCATAATCATGCTTTGGCTAGGTCATTATGTGGACACCCATATGCTGGTCGACTAACTGAGGAGGAGAAGATCATTGTTGCTGATATGACAAGGTCGATGGTGAAACCAAAGAATATTCTCTTAATTATGAAGGATCGGAATGCCAATAATTATACAAGTTTGAAGCAAGTATACAACGCAAGATATGCATATCGGACGCGTATTAGAGGCAATTATACTGAAATGCAACAATTAATGAAACTTCTTCAACGCGACTTGTACATTCATTGGCATAGATTGAAGGATGAAAATGTTGTAGTGACTTATTTTGGGCACATCCGAATGCAGTAAAATTGAGAAATGCATATCATATGATGTTTTTGATAGACAGTACATACAAAACAAACAAGTACAGACTTTTGTTATTTGACATTGTTGGTGTGGCACCTACTGGTTTGACATTTTCAGTTGCATTTGTCTATTTAGAGGTCGAACGTATAAACAATGTTCTATGGGCCCTGGAACGATTTAGAGGAATATTTATGAAAAGTGAATTTTTGTCAGAGGTCATTGTTACTGATAGAGATTCTGCATTGATGAATGTCATTAAAATTGTTTTTCCTAAGTCAATGAATTTATTGTGTCAGTTTCACATTGAGAAGAATGTGAAGGCAAAATGTAAAACTTTTATTCGACAAAAGAATGCTTGGGACTATTTCATGGAAGCATGGGGGAGTCTTGTTGATTGTGGGACTGAGAAACAATATAGTGATTGCCTTATGAAGTTTTAGATTGCTTGTTCACCATGGCCAACATTTGTTGATTATGTGAAAGACACATGGTTGCATCCTCACAAAGAAAGATTTGTAACAGCATGGACAAATAAAGTGATGCATTTGGGGAACACTACCACTAACAGGTAGCCGAAGTTTTAATTTGTTTACATCGTCATTTGAATAACTTGGATTTTTTTTCAAAGTATTGATATGTTGTCATTAAATGTAGGGTTGAGTCTGCTCATTGGACTTTGAAGAGGCTACTACAGAATAGCCTTGGAGATTTATGTAGTGTTTGGGATGCAATGAATAATATGATGACATTGCAACATGTTGACATAAAGGCATCATTAGAAAGAAGCACCTATGTGGTCGAACATGTATTTAAAGTAACATCGTAAAAGAGATTTATCGACATGGTGTCCAGGTATGTGTTAAATCAGATTGCTGTTGAGTTTAAACGAGTTCATTATGCGGGCAAAAATCCCTCTCGTTGTGGATGTGTGATGCGAACTACCCATGGTCTCCCTTGTGCATGTGAGCTTGCTAAAGTTGTTGTTGCTAGCATACCACTTTCAAGCGTTCATTTATTTTGGAGGAGATTAAATTTTTCAGACCAAGGTTTACATGACGAGCAAATTGAGATTATCGACGAGATGACAACTATCTCCAAGCATTTTGAAACGCTTGACATGTGCGGCAAAGTGACACTTAAGCCTAAACTTAAAGAACTTGCATTTCTTGATTCAACTTCGATGCATCCCCCACCTGAAAAGGTGAAAACAAAAGGTGTTCCAAAAAATAATCACACAAATCACGAAAGATCAACCAAGCGGGATCCGTCTTACTTTGAGTATGTAGATGAATTACATTCCGTGCAAAATAATTGCTCCACACACAAAAGGTTTGCTTCCTCATTTGAGCAGACGCTGAACAACAGGAACATTCCTATGCCACATCAATTTCATCCTTTTATGCACAGATACATTCTTAACATCACTGATGTTAAAGCTGATGATAATAGTGAATATCGTGTAATTGCTACCATATTAGGATATGGTGAAGATTCTTGGACTTTGGTACGTAATCATTTGCTGAAAGAACTTGCACAATGGTCTGATCAATATATAGTCTTGTGTGGTGGCTTTCAAATGTTTGAATAGTTAAAGCAGTCACTTTTTGTTGATGGTTTATCAAAGGTAACAAAAAAACAGCTACATGTTCAACTTTGGATTTTTTTTACTACTAAATACAACACTAATACAAGTTTTCGTGTATAGGTTACAATGGATATTCCCGATATGGGATATGTCATTGCATCCAGGTATAATGTCATTCTTGTTTCTCTTTCTCTCCAACAAAGTATGGCGTTTTTTCCTCTGAGAAGCCAACCACCTAAAGATCCATCTGTTCATCTCATTATATGTATTGGTCATGTGTTTGGTAACCATTTTGTTCAGGTATAAAATTTCACAGTTTGGCATGACACTTCCAATGGTTGGAAAATGTTCATAGATCCAACACTACATTATGAAATTAGAAAATATGGAAAACGACAATCATAGTATTAAGACAAACATAATTTACTTAGATAGACTTAACGTAAAGAACTTAAATGATCTAATGTAATTACGTGTAACAAAGAAATATATCCGGCAAGGTGCTTCCCATGATGCTTACAAGCATAGTTTAAATTCTCATACAAGTGGCCTAGAGCGGTTGCCCCCCAACAAAACCCCGTCAATTGGTCCAAGTCGAGAATGCGTCTAAGAATACGACATTGATGTGTGTCGCACTCTTGTTCGCAATTTGCAAACAATGTACAACCTACCAAATGCAGCAAATATGCTTTGGCTGCAAGAACCCACTGCCTAGAGTCACACTTCGCAACATATAATTCTCGAAGCCACGACAGTCGAACATATGCCCCATGGCATTGTTCGGTCTAAGCTTCAGCATCCTTAACGGTCATATCCAACAACTCAACCAGTAAGGTAATTGCCTCCCCCACATCAATTGTATCACACGTCTGGAAAGCTCCCATTATTGGCAGATGCAACAACGACGCAACATCATCCAAAATAACGCTCACTTCTCTGATGGGCAAATGGAAGTTGTTGGTCTCAGGGTGCCATCTCTCGATAAATGAAGATAGCAATCCTCTATCTCTAGTCTCCACAGAACATGAGATCAACGGGCTTAACCCAGTAGAAACAACTAGCCCTTCAATCTCATGTGCTAGCTTTCCAAATTTGGCTACTTTACGTCTGTGAGAAACCAATTTTAACTCAGCACGTTCCTGAAAAAAATTATATCAATAACAAACATTACATTGATAAATATATGTTAACTAGCATGTCCATCAACAATATGAATACCTCTTCGGCCCACACTCTAAAAGGCACATGGTTCACGTAGTCGGTCAGAACAGAAGTATCTTCCGAACCACCTAGGGAAGATTCTGACTCGGTCCTAGCATCCTCTGTCACTAGAATATCATGGCCAACATGTTCTTCATGACCAACAACATCCTCAACAACAGTCTCAACTGCTCGTTGTCTTCTGACGAGTGCGATGGGCCTACGGCGTCACCTGCTTGGTCTTCATTACCAGCAACATGTGTACCAAACGCTCAGTCTACAAGTCTCCTTAATGCTCGACGCATACCTTTTGTTTTTGCCATAATTTGTACCATTTGTTAATTAAGTTAGTCCTAAACTTCAAACAAAGTGATAATTTCATCAATAGTTATCTCATACTAATCAATTTACAATTTTTATGTTATACACAGTACACACAAATAAGACAAACATATAGACATACCATTAGTTACGTATCAATCTATCAACTCAGTGTGCTCATTTCAACAAAATTATGGATTGCCATCATTAGTTGGCTTGCTCTCCAAAGTCATTATCATAGTCACATTGGGTATGGAGACAACAATAGAAAACAAAAATGATAAACAAAAATAACTTATTTTGTCCACCAATCATGATTGCAACATGTCATGGATAGCCAAATGATAATGGCGCTTTGTTACCTTAATTCATATTTACAAAGCCTTAAATCACAGCACCCACAAACTCCATTATTAGGTCCGACCAATGTTCCACAACCTCAATCATATCTACAAAATACCTCACAAAAACTAAATGTGTTCACCTTTTTAAATAATTAAATATTAAACTTGCTATGGATAAAATAAATACAAACTAAATACAAGTATAACTGATTTCCAATATATGAACATTGTAATATATATAATTAATATATATCAATTAATCAAATTATTTAAATTACTTAAATTTGTCAAATTAACCTATTTACGTAATCCATATGAAGCTTACGAATAACACAATCCTTAAACTTCATACGGATTAGGTAATCCATATGAAGCTTATGGATTACACAATCCGTAAGCTTCATACGGATTACCTAATTCTTACATTGCTCAATTTCGTCTTACGGATTGGCTAATCCGTGTCATCCCCATGGATACATGTATTACAGCCACACAGTTCGAAAAGGACGCTCACCTTGTCGCGAACAAACACAGACCACCACCAACGGATGCAAACACGACCACCAACCACCTCCAAATCGAACGACCACAACGCAATGCACCAATGTCACCACCATCAATAGCAGAAGGAAGAAGAAGAAGAAACCAGGAGAAGGAAGACGTTGTTGCTACTGTATAGTCCACAAACAGAAAGCCAAATAAAAAACCTTATGAAAAGGCTATTTCCGGTATTGCACTGTTATAATATAGTGTATTAGAAAAAAATATAGTGTAGGAAGCACAACCCAAAGTATAATCCTTGCTTGAATCCAACACATAGTTCAATTCTCCCTTTTTCTTGAGGGGATTGTCTTTATACACCCAACAAAAGTCTAATACATCCAGACGTGAACAGTGGAATTCCGTAAATGCCCTTCGTTATATACTTAACTTAAGCATTGTTTCGTTCCTTCTTCACGCACCTGGTCCTGCTGCTGTGATTTTCTCCTGTTTGGTGGCTTAGCTCCGCTGCATTTGGTGGTGGTCGTTGCTCATTCACTTCTCGTGGTGGTTAATTGGTGATCGCTTCCGCCGTATTCCTTGAGTGCTTCTTCGTCTTCACCTTACTATGGATTGTGGATGTCACAGATTATTCAATCCGTATACTCCATACGGATTGTGTAATCTGTAGGATGATTACGGGTTGGTTAATTCGTAAACAACATATGGATTACTCCTTACAGATTGAGTAATCTGTAGGATGCTTACAGATTGGTTAATCCGTATACACCATTCTGATTGCGTAATTCGTATGATGTTTACGGATTAACCAATCCATAAGCATCCTACGGATTACTCAATCCATAAGGAGCATACGGATTGAACAATCCGTATACTACATACGCATTGAGTAATCCGTAGGATGCTTACGGATTGGTTAATCGTAAACATCATACGGATCGCGCAATCCGTAATGTTGTTTTTTTAAAATTTTCAATGAAATTAGATGTAACTTTTTAAATATATATATTTTACAATGTTAAATAATTAGTTGTTTATCAGTTATATTTTATATTTGAGTCGTTAGAAAACATAGGAGCTTTATAATATTATTATTGTATCCATGTCAATTAATAAAAGCTGTGGACTACATAGTTTCTTAATAATATCCTAAAAAATAGTGCATTCATGGACTAGGACATTGTTTGAGGATAGGTTCATGCAAGTGGGTACACGTTGATGCTTTCACTTGTGAGTCATATGATTTTTTTTTTAATTTTAATGACTACATGATCATCATGTACCTCATATATGGTCATTGCCTCCTAGTGTAATGCCACTTAACGCTGATGATTATGACATGAAACCCGTTGGCCTTAGAATTGTATCCATGTCAATTAATAAAAGTTGTGGATTGCATAGTTTCTTAATAATATCCTAAAAAAAGTGCATGCATGGACTAGGACATTGTTTGAGGATAGGTTCATGCAAGTGGGTCCCATGTGTTTAGTTTAATGATACCATGTGATACCTTTTTAGCATTTATATGTATAACATCATTGAAGGCTGAAAACTTAGTTTAAGTAACTAATTTGTAATAGCTAAGTTGATAACAAAGTTAATATATTGATTATTTGGATATCTGGATTGGTTGATCTATTATGTATGTCGTTAAGTTTTTCAACTTTGGTATTTTGCAAGTAGTTTGGTGTTATTAATGTTGTTGGTTGGTTTGAAGTGTTAGACTAATAATTAAGCAAATGGTACCACAGGTTATGGTTAAAACAAGATGTGTTGTGTTGCCCTTTACAGTGAGTTGTAGATAGAGCCATTGGTAGAGACGTTAGAGGGAATGAAGAGCCAACCCCTGAACATCGTAGGCTTACGACATCTGCCAGAAGACAACGGGCAGGGGCAGCTGTAGATGAGGATCCTCCGGCTCCAGAGCGACATGCAGGGGCTGTTGTTAATGAGGAGCCTGCTATTCAGGACCGATGTGTGGAGGATGATATTCCTGTCATGGATGATGGAGGTGATGAAATACAATCCTTTCCAGGTGGTCTGGAGGACTGTTCAGTGTTGACAGAGTACGCTGATCATCTGGCTCTTCGAGTGTGGGAAGGGCAGGTAGTTATATTTTTCTTTACAAACAATTTGAAGTTATTGTTTAGTGGCACTGACTATGATTGATATAATCTGTTTGTAGGAACATCCTGAGTTAAAATTGGCGTCTCAAGGAAGAAAAATTCAGAACCCTGCACTCGAGATTGAAGGATTAGTTACTGGTACAGACTTAGCCCCTTTGATTTCATGCTCAGTTGAGACTGGAGACAAGGGATTATGTTTTTAATTATGTTTTTTTTTTACTGTAAATCAACAAAAAACATTATTTTTAGGATAAACTATCCAACTATTGCATTTCCATAAATTACAACTAATAACTATTTCCAGCTACATATTTTTTAAATAATTAGAATCATTTTTAAATAATTAAAATCATTTTTTATAATTAAAATCATTTGTTAATAATTATTTAAAAGTTATTTATGACATACAGATTAAGCAATCTGTATGCTCTGTACGGATTGACTAATCTGTAAGGAGGATATGGATTGCATAATCCGTATGAAACATGTAACACCCTGAAATTTCAATAACTGCAAATGTATGGTCAAAATGTTTCTTGCACAACTATTTGATATGAGTGTTAGGTTATGTGAGACTTGATTGATCTATATTTAAGTTATTTGGGCGAAATATTAATTAGAGATATTACAAAAATGTTTGAAGAGAAATGACCATATTACCCTTCCCTTGAAGCAGAAATTACATAAATGCCCTTAAGGTAAAAATTACACAAATACCCTTGGATACTTTAGAAATTACCATAATACCCTTGAGACTAAAACTGTCTAAGACACCCTTAGAGATTTTGTGAAAACTTGATGAAATTACAGAATACTCTTAGATGACAGATTATCAAATACTTCTAGAATAGAATTTCTATGAATTTTATAAGGTAATAACTTTGAAAACTTTATTCAAAAAAATTCAAGCATCAGAAAAATATTGAAAAATGATAAATAGAATCTGTGGAATTTTCTCTTAATTGTAGGATGTATAGACTTATTTAATAAAATGGTTTAGTAATTTTGATGGTCAGAAGTGGTATGGACCAATCATAATTAAGATAAGAGCAGTGTTGTATGTAAGGTCTGTGTAGCACTCTATATAGACTGTTTGTAAACAATTTATACTGTAATTGAAGTCAGTCTCTGGAAAACTCTAGAGTTCTGTTATTTAATATTATCCTTAGGTAGAAGAGTTCAAATCAAACTTTACTTTCTACTAGAAAATGCCATGTGTAAAGTAAAGATGAAACTAGATTATTCTTCTTCATTTAAAAGATGACATATGTATACAAAAGAAACCATACAATTTTCTCTTCTTTAAAAAGGAAATAATGAAACATGATATAGAAGGAGGAAAGGAAGATAAAAATCTTCCCCTTGGCTAAAGCAAAGTCCACATGAAAAAGGGAATAAAAAGGGCCAAGAAGTCATGCTTTGGACAATATTATGCAAGATAACATGAAAGGAAGCAAAACTTCGCTTCCTTCCTTGTAGGCCACGTGAAAATGAAGAAAGAAGGAGAAGCTTCATGACTTAGACAAGTGGAGGGACACTTCTAAAGAAGGCATCATGACTTAGGAAATTGTTGCATAAAGTAAAACATATTTAAAAGATTAATTATGAATTTAGTTAGGATATAATGGAATAAGGAGAAACTAAGTTAGGATGGAACTATATGAATGTAACTAGCTAAGAAGGGTAATTATGTCCTTAAATATTATATCATTTTCCAAACACTATATAAAGGAAGGGGGGAACCCTAAGTGGAAGTCATTTTCAAGACGTCCCTTCTACAACACGACACGTGAACTTTCTCCCCCACAGCCTTTTCATTTCACTTTCATCCTCTCCTTTTCAAAGCCTAAATCAAGTAGGGAAAATACCCCACCTTCTTGAAGAAATCACGTGTAAAGCTAGCAACTTTAGGAAGAGAAAGACAAGCTTATTAAGAGGTTACAAGGTATGTATAGGGAAGCTTTAATATAAAGATAGTTTAAGTGTTGTTTATGATAAAGATAGTTTAAGTGTTGTTTGTGTTTGAATAAGTGCTTGAAGTTCTGTGTAGTATGACTTGTATCTGAGAAAATTGTTGGACTCGAGTTATAGTTATATGATTGAGTGCTTGAATGAAGTTTTATGTGTTGTTGAGTGTTTCTATACATGGGTGATATGTTGTGTAATTGAATAACAGGCTAGGTTCTGTACTTGATTTATGTTGAATTTCTAAATAAAGTATATGAGAATGATTGAAAACTGATGTTAAAAATAAAATGAACGAGTTATGTATAAGTCTCATGTGTCTCATAAGAATTGCCTCAGAGTGGAGGTGTATATAAGAGTTGCCTCAGAGTGGAGGTGTGCCTCAAAGCGGAGGTGTGTCAGATAGTTACAAGAACTGAGTCCATGCGTTCAGACAAGAGAAGTCTGAGCTGGGGTTGACTCTTGCGGTGAGGAATCACGCCACCCATGATGATCACATGAAGTGTGGGTGAGAACCTGTGCAACACCGGGAGATCCTGACTGGTCGGATCAGTTCTGGACCACTGGGATGGGGCTATCTTGACAGTTGGTACCAAATAATAAAAGTTCAAGAAAATCATGCATCATGATAAGAGTCTAAGAGAATCATGCATCCTTAAGGATGTTGTTATGAATATCTGCATATTGAATATATAATCTGTTGCTTAAATTATGTTTATTATAAACTTACCCTGTACTTTGTGTCTGTGGTTGACACCTATTATGACCTCGATTCTATTTGGGCGAGCAGATGAACAGCGAAGAGAGACTATTTACAAAAAGAAGATTTTGTTTGAAGATGATATGTTTGAAGATGTATTCTTTTGTTACATAGTGTTTTAATTAGTTGTACTATGTAATAGAACCAGTGTCAGTTTGTAATCTTATTATATATATTACTTCAGATTTATAAATATTACTCAGTAATGAAATTTTCTTGGAGTATCAGTTATTGACAAAATTTTATTATATTCAATTGGGAACTCTTAAGTAAGTTGAAAAGAATTTTCATTAAAAATCAATAATAACAAGATCGTAAGTTGAGGTGTTACAAAACATACGGATTGAGCAATCCGTATAATCCATATGAACTAAGCAATCCGTATCCTCCTTATGGATTAGTCAATCTATAAAGAGCATACGAATTGCTTAATCCGTATAGATTATACGGATTACTCAATTCGTATGTTTCATATGGATTGTATGAAACATACGGATTGCATAATTCGTATAATCCATACAAATTATGTAATCCGTAAGTTAAAAATAATTACCTCCAGCAGCACCAGCAGCGTCTCCAACGACCCTAACCACCTCAAAGCTTCCACGACCACCGTTGCACAAGCCAAAATTACAACCTCCAACAACAATAACACAACACCTACGAAACACTAGCATAAAACGGACTTCAAACAAAAAAAAAAAAAAGCCAACACTCTACACCATGTGAGTACCATAAGCACCATTAAAAACAAGCAAGGGTATTTTGGCCATTTAAAAAAATTGGAGTATTAGACTTTTGCTAGGTGTATAAAGACAACCCCTTTCTTGAGTGGGCTGGACGCTACTGAAACCGACAGCTGTGGCCTGGTAGGAAGGAAAAAGGGTTGTACTTGTACTGAACCAAAACCGCACGGCAATACCATTCATTCAGCAACAGCAATATGCCGCCTATGAAGTTTGTGGTGAAGAAGGCATGGAGCAGCGGTGGACGTGGTCGGGTAGGAGCACTAGAGATGGGAAGCTGTCCGGTGGGACCCATAGAGACACCCGCTCTTCTCCTATCTACTCGTAAAGGACTTCCTCACTTTATCTCCCCTGACCTACTCACTTCTCTCCCTTCCCCTGATTCCCATCTCCTTCAAATTTCTCCACTCCACTTGTAAGTTGTAACTTGTAATAGTGGCGGCGTCCATTTTTCATAATCTAGTACTAGTCTTCATATCATCCACATTCTCTTCTCTTTTATTTTATTTTTCTAGTTTGGAAGGACTTGCTTCAACCACTACATCAAAATTAGGAGGCCTTCACCAAATGCTTGGTTTGCACCAATATGGAATGGTGGCTGTAGCCAGGGATTCCATTCAATGCCTTCCTGAGTCTAAGGGAGCTACCAAACTCGGTGCATCTTTTGAGACTCCTTGTGGTCGTCTGTTGGTAAATGCTGCCTGCCTTGCATTAACTTGCTCTCTACAGTCTGCTTTACTTTTACATTTTAAATAAATGATGATGAATCTATTATTACATTACATGACCAGATTAAACCCAAAGATTATGTTGAAATGATTTCATGCATGACGCCTAATATATGGGCCACTTTGGCTGATGAAGTACCTGCTTGGGTGACTGATAAAAGGAACAAAACCTCAGTAGATAGAACTGTGCGATGGCTTGATGACTGCCTTGCATTAAATCCGGTAAAGGACAATTTTATGTGCTTTTCTTTTTTCTTCTTACTACTCTAGTCGGGATATGAATTGCGTTCTGAAGTCCACGAATTCTTAAAAATATAATAACTGTAGTGATTGTGGTTTCAATAATGTTTTGTTATGATTTGAGTCTCTTAGGAAGACGAAATTGAGTTGCAAAATAAGTATTAAGTAGTAAGGAATTTGAAAACATTGCCATCACAAGCTTCATGAGTTTCTTTTTACTTGTCATTAACAAGATATAATGATATTCTAGAAAGACCCTAGAATTTTTAGCATGGCTATGATCAATAAATGATTTTTTCTTTCACTTTGGCTGAGGCAACTTTTCTCACTAAATGTGAAGTTTTCTTTTCTATTGATTTTTCTTTACTTTTTATTCAAACACGACAAAAGGCATGTTTCGGTAAACAATTTAATTAAACTCTTGTTCCCTAAGAACTTATCACATGAAAACTTATTTGCAGACTTAACTGTGAAGTTTGTCATTGGCCCCTTGTCAATTCGACATTAAAAATGCTTTTCTTCGTGGGGAACTAGCTGAGAAGGCCTTCATGTAGCAACCTTGGTTTGTTGCTTAGGGGAGTCCTTTAGCTTAGCTTATCATCTTCACAATTCTCTATGACCTCAAACAATCTTGGGTTGGGAGTTGTAGTTTAAGGCTAAAATATGTTTGTGATCCCTAATAAATACCCGAATTTTATTTTTGCTCATTATAAAACAAAAATTTTGTTTTGATTCTTGTCATTTTTTTTAGTTCCTGATAAATTAACGAATTTTGTTTTTGATTTTTTTTTATCAGGGAGTAAAAACAAAATTCACTAATTTATTATGGACTAAAAAAAATGTCGAGGACCAAAACAAAATTATTACTTTATTAGGGACTCAATGCAAAGAAAATTTATAAGGGAGCAAACACAAAATTTAGGTATTTATTAGGGATCGAGAACATTTTTTAGCCTTTGTCAGACAATTTAGTATGATTTGGAGTGAGATGATGATTGTGTTTTGTTTGCACATTGCCCAAGGCTATATCTATTTTTTTTTTTTTTTTGTATATATGGACATAAGTGTTATCATTGACAATGATTGCCATGGCATATACAAGGGAAACCATCATCTATGTGATCACTTTTATTCCAAAGATGTTGGCAAACTCGTTTATTTCTTTGGGATTGAAGTGAACTGATTTGTGGTGGCGTAATTATCTCATAAAGGAAATATGCTATGAACAGCCATGGGAAATAGGGTTGTTTAATCCAAAGCTTATTGACATTCCTATGAACCGTCATGTCATTTTGTTATTAAATAAAATTAACTACTCCCTCTGCCCTAATTATAAGACATAATTGACTAATTTTAGTTAACTTAGTTCAACATCAACATCAACATCAATAGCACCTTTAATCCAAGTTAATTGGGGTCGTGGTAGATGCACCCAATGATAGATACGAGGAAAAAAATAAGGAACTTATTTATCTTCTCTAATCTTCATATGAGAGAGAAAGAGATAATTCAAGGTAGTTTAGTCAAAAAATAATTAATGCACCAGATAGATGAAATGAAATCTTATAATAAGGAATAATTTTTTTTTTGACTGTCTTATAAATAGGGACGGAGGTAGTATTTTAATTATATTGATGTTTCAAAATTAGGTAGTTGGATCAGTCTTTGGTGCCATTGTTGGAGGCACGAATTTGGATGAAAGGAAGCGATGTGCAGAGGAGGTAGCCAAGCGAAATGTATCAGGTTTCTTTTTCTTTTGTTGTTTTATAAATTTGGATCAGGTTTATTTTTTTATTAAACTAAATTTTAGATATTATTAGTAATAAAAGTTAGTCATCATTAATTTTTTTTGTCATATGTTAAAATTTCACCCCCCTTGACACAACCCCCCTTGACACATTTTCCTAGTTCTGTCCCTGCCTTTATTGATCCAAAGTCTCATTCATTAAGATCTATACTTAATAGTGTATATCCATCTACCTTCATGTCTTTTGGCTTATGTACGATCTCCTAGGTCGAGTTTCTTGCTAATGCCTTTATCTCTTCTTTCATGGCTTGAATCCAGTTATCATCTTTCAAAGTTGACATTAAGGTGTTGTCACTTCTCGATGTCTAGTTGCCAGTCTAGTAGGAGGCAGAAAATGTGTTGAAACATCATGAACTTCGATACCAACTTGAAAGAGAAGAAGCTTTTTCCCCCAATATTTTGGGTTACAACATGTATAAGGTTTTGAGAGAGATAAAAAAAAGCGATTATTTCTCTTAAATAATCTACTTATATCATGTCAGGTATAGCTTAAATTTGGAGAAATTATCACTAAATTTTGAAAAGTCTGTAAGGAACAGGTAAAGAAAATAAAAGAATTATGGAAATCGCAGTAAGTAATCTGAAAGAATGAATGTTATTCCTCAATATCCAAAAGTGCCCAAATAAAGAGTATACAACTGGCCAGGACTTTGAGAGCCTGGTCTCTCCCCAAAAAATGGTTAAATCTGAAACCCCTATTTATAAAACTTCTATCTTTTACAATACTGATACTCTAACAGAACTGGGCCCCCATCTAATTACTCATTAACAGGACTGGGCCTTTCTAATTTGGGCTTATTCCTTAACCTTCTACTGTAGACACTTTTAATTGGGGGTCTAACATTACTCCCCCCCAAGAGATTCACCTTGTCCTCAAGGTGAAAGTCAGGAAACTGTAGTTGTATGACACTGAATAACTCCCAGGAATCTTCACAAGTGGGCAAATCATGCCAACATATGAGGACCTCCACTTCTCCTGATGAGTTGTTACAGGCAGCTAAGACCATTTTTTGGGTAACTTGGAGTTCCATATCCGCAGTCAATGCAGAAGGAAGAGGTTGAACCAATGTTTGAGGTGCAACTGCTCTTTTTAACAAGGATACATGGAAATGTGGGTGAATAAAACAGTTTGCTGAAAGCCGAAACTGATATGCTATAGCACTGATTTTCTTTATAATCTGATAAGGACCATAAAATGTAGGACCTAATTTTTCATATCTCTTCCTTGCTAATGATTTCATCCGATAAGGTTGTAACTTGAGGTACACCCAATCTCCCTCTGTAAACTGCACCTCTCTCTTCTTTTTGTAAGCTTGACTGCTTGAGTCTTCATGCGGTCTTGAGCTCTCAGCTCTTACAAAATAGCATCTCTGTCTTCAAGCCGTTGTTAACTTCTTCCACCTCTGATGTTGGCAGTAATCCCTTAAAGATGAAAAGTGGATCTCTGCCATAAAGTGCCTTGAAGGGCGTAAGTTTGGTAGAACCACTGTAGTGTTAAACTAAAATTCAGCCCAAGCCAACCATTTCTTCCATTGTTTTGGTTTGCCACCTGTAAGACACCTCAAGTATGTCTCCAAACATTTGTTGACAGACTTTGTTTGCCCATCCGATTGAGGATGATAGGCTGAACTAAACTGCAACTTGGTACTAGGAAAACGGAATAACTCAGTCCAAAAATGGCTGAGAAATATTTTATCTCAGTTAGAAACAATAGTGGAAGGGAAACCATGCAACCGTACTACCTCTTGGATGAAGGATTTTGCTACCTCTGGCTGTAAATGGGTGGCTAAAGGGGATAAAATGTGCCTACTGTTGGAAAATCGAGGGGTAAATATCGGGGAGATTTACACCAATGGGTCATGAGTAACCATATAATTGAACTGGACACCGCACCTTAACTCAAAATCTTAAGACTCAGGTTTATGGGTCTTCTCCTCAATTATATGGTGCTCAATTTTTCTCTTTCTATCCGATGTGGGACTTTACCTCACACTTGTACTTCAACAATCTCCCGCTCAAGTGTGAGTCTCTCCCACATGATAGCCTCCCCCTCGAGCGGAAACCATTTTCAATTCACAAGTATCCAATGGTGGCCTTAGAGCTTAACCATGGCTACCTTGTACCGCTGCAACACTTGCAAGACCCGCTGCCTGGCCTTCATGCATGGACTCACCCGTCAGGAAGACTTTCGATACAAAGGATCTCCATGTCCATGGATCCACAACCGCCTTCTTACTTGTCCGAGCTAGTCACCAAGTCGAACCATCAGCTCTGATACCAAATGTTGGGAAATCAAGGGGGTAAATATCGGGGAGATTTACACTAATGGGTCATAAGTAACCATATAAGTGAACTAGACACCACATCTTAACCCAAAACCTAAGGCTCAGGTTTATGAGTCTTCTCATCACTTATATGGTGCTCAAATTTTCTATTTCTATCCGATGTGGGACTTTACCTCACACTTGTACTCCAACACATACTTGTTTAAACAATCCACCACAGCAATGATGGTGTAGCACACTTGCAAAAATAAGTGATTATTTCTCTTAAATAAAATTAAACAAACACTCTTTGTCCCTCCATAAGATTCAGAATGACTACTCTTTATTTGACTTTTCTAGTGTTTGTATATTCTCTTTTTATGCGATTCATTTGAGATCTTTAAATGCCTATATCGTTGTGTTGTGATACATATGATAGATTTTGTAATGATTGATGCAGGTTATTGGATTGGAGGATTTGGTCTTGGAGAGGGCATTGATGAGCGACCTGCTCTTCTAAGTGCTGTTATAGTAAGTGCAATTGCAGTATTAGTTTAGTTACTTAAGTAAGTCATTATTATAATTGGATTTCATTTAATATGTAAAAAAACTTATAATTATTCCTGACTAGTATTTGTGAAATACAGTGACTGGTACTGTAATCTAATTTTCATATTACTGTGTATTTGTTTGTGGACATTCTGTAAAGATTACTATCTATGCTTTTAAGAAGAATTCATGTCTACATATTTTCCTTTTTTTAATCCTAATATACAACAATATCTCAGTATTGTAATCTGAGTAAGGTGGATACCTCAGATGGTACTGTGTTATTTGCAAATTTGACTACAGAATAATGTGCGTGAAGGTTGAGCTGTGTTCTGTTAGGCATAATGATAATTACTTATTCATAATTTTAATCAAAACACACCTTTTGTTAACAATAGAAGTCACCCCTCATCGTCAAAATACTCTCCTTGGGTCTAGTCATAATGCTTCTATTGTGAGTTTAATATAATTCAAAACATGTTGATGTTGGAAAGTCTTCTTAATTGTGGTACCACTAGCCCACCTTAGGTGTGGCCCCTTTGGGGGTTTTGCTTTAATCATAGCCTCAAGGGTTGCTTCAAATATAGCTTATAAAGCTTGGACAGTTTTCTCCTTACAAATCGATTTTGTGAAGTTGAGTTAAGCCTTAAGTCCAAATTCTAAGAGTTGATTTGAAGAAATTGTAGTTGCTTGTTGTAATCTCCATTTCTTTCTTACTACATTCGTTATTAATGTTTTTAGTGTTATGTGATACAAATTTCCTTTGATTAACAAATCTCCTAAGGAAATTATGAAATCGAGAGAAATAATAATAAATGTATATCAATCACATAATCAACAGATGTAAGAACCATTCGTGTCATTGAACAACTTAAGTTTTTGGGGGGGAATTGGTTGTTGGTGAAAGTTGTAACTTTTGATATCATAAAGTGGCCTTATTTATTCTCAGGATGTCTTGGCAGATGAAAAGCCACGCATGATCAGTGGGCTTGGACTCCCAGGTACACATGGTCTAACTAGTTAATATTTATGTTCATTGGCATCCTGGTTTGCTCAATAGATGTGTTTTTCCTTGCTTTCATTGCTATTTGGTTATCTTTTCCTCTTCTCTTGCAGTTTTTTTTTTCTTATTATAATGAATATTGAGTTCTTGGACCTCAATCGATCTACATATTTGGCTGATGATTAGTTAATTATGTTGAGAACTGCTACATAATCATGAAAACAAAGTCATTATGAGTGTTAAATTATAGATGTTGATTCAATTGACTAGGCATGCAGTTCATAAAAACTCATTGTGATTGTTCTATTCACTCGATCCTGCGCTCGGCTAATCTATAGAACTTGACTTGGATCTTAAAATGGATTATTTCTTTATTAAATTGGAATACAAATTTATTATACATAAAAACTGATTTCAACTTTACAGAGGAGATCTTGGAGGGCATTGATGCTGGGATTGATCTTTTTGATTCAACGTTGGTAGCTAATTCCAATTTCCATTTGCTCAATATCCCTATTCTCGTTAATGTATTTTGTAATGGAATTTGGATGGTTTCCGTGATGGTTCATAGGTACATCTACTCCCTCACACTTGGAGGATTTGCACTAACGTTTTCACTAGACAAGGGTGGGAATCAATATAATTTACAGAAAAGCCAGATTGGAAGTGACTTGACTAAAATTAATTTGAGAGCAAAAGTTTACAGGTAATAGGATCATTTTAATTGCTTTCTAAATTTTACACTATACTGAAATCTGTTTTAACCAACTAACAAAGATTTCATTGCTAATTAAAAACTTAGTTTTTTTAGTTTTTATTTAGCAGTGAAATCTTTGTTAGTCGGTTAAAACATATTTCAGTAAACTTGGATGTAAATGGATGCTATTTAGCTGTTGTTTCAATCAATCTAATTTTGTTAAGCATTTTTCTGGTATATGCAGTAGTGTTTTTTTGTCTAAATTAATTCTGTTCACTCATTTTTTCATTTCAGTCTCTAGTGAATTGCTTGAGTATTATCAAAGCATTCAATATATGAAGAGCTTTTGTATCATCACAACATAATTTCATCTATTAGATGTCTCCAAACTAAAATTTTGAAGAATATGCTTTTTCTTTAATCCAAATGAGTTCACAAATATCCATAGTCCTGTACTCTAGGGTTAAAATAGCTGCACTTTAGCGGGCTATCTCGCACCAACTGCAGGTTGCGGCACCCAATCGCTACTTCCGTGCCGCAACGCAATGGTTTCCGGTAGTGGCCGGTGACGGTGGTGCGATTGGCAGCTCACCAAAACGCAGTCGTTCACGCTTCCGTTACCACGAAACAACACCGCACGAGGCTCACCGTCGTCGTTTACCTCTCAGACACTCGTCGGCGGGTCCGCATTCCTCGTCGAAGATGCGATCCTTCTTCAACAGCTCCAACTCCTTGCCATCCATGTCCTCCTCCTCCGACGTCGCAGTTCCTTGTGCCATGGACTCCAGCGAAGCCTCCCCGCCGGCATGGTCACAACACAATGGAGGAAAGGCGCTGACAGTGGCTAGCTTGGTGTGCGGCAGCTGCAATGCCGCGGTACAGGAAGGGAAATGGAGAAGAGGAGGCGCAAGCATAGGCTATTTAATTAGGTTTGCGGCTTGGGCTAAGACCAGATACCAATTTGCTTCCTGTACCCCCTTTTTTGCATTTTGTACTCCTTGCTCATTTTTTTATTAAAAATTGAACTTGTGTTATACTTTTCATTCCCCATTTCCTCCTACTTTGGGTGATTTCTTATCTTATAGCATCTATATATGTGGTATAATTTATTATAAGTATTTTTATGGACTTCACAGTAGCAGGTTTACCGCTGTAGCATTTTTGGGGTTGGCAGCTACTGGCCGCTACCCGCTATTTAAAACTATGCCTGTATTATGCTTCTGCACTAGATCGTGCAACTTTTTGTTTTTTTTTTCTAGATACAATATTTCCTCCCATAGAAACACAACATCCATCCTGAAGTAGAACGTTTGGCAATAGGTGAATTTGCCCAATTTGCATCACAATATCCAACAATTTGAGTGTTTCCTTTCTCTTCATAGAGAAGCCCTTGTCTAGCAATAGGCGAGTTTACCCAATTTGCATCATAATATCCAACAATTTGAGTGTTTCCTTTGTCTTCATAGAGAAGGCCTGGTTATCGTTTTACGGATTTGTTTAGATTGTTTTTTTGGGCTCTTTGCCTTGTACAGACATTGATGTTCTCTTCTTTATTTTTCTTTACCTTTGATAATATTTTGGGTTTGTAGGATAGATGATTAGTAGTCTCCCAGATGCCTACCTAGTTGGGATTTATGGGGATGCTTTGATGCTCTTGCTCTCCTAGTTTTATAAAAGAAAATAGAGAGGGCCTGGTCCTGGTGCCCTTTTAATACACCTTAGCATTCGTACCAATGCATTCCAGTTTTCAATGTGAGGTGATCAGATAAATTGGTTTACTACCCCAACTATAAAGGAAATGTTTGGTCTAGTAATAGTGGGGTAGATAAGAATTGAATGATTGGCTGGAACTACCAATATAAAGACTATTTTTAATCTGATTTTGGTTGTTTATTGCTTAAAGATGTAGTAAAACCATTCATGTGCTTACACCATGTAGAGAGATGAGAGGGAGAGCTAGAGAGAAAAGGTTCAAGGGAAGTTTAAGAGGGGGGGGGGGGGGGGGGGGGGGGGGGGGGGGGGG
>PYAF01004199.1:56343-73389 GCA_007407185.1 Glycine tomentella
CAAAACGAGCTTTAGAAGGTTGCAACATCCATTGAATCTTTGCTAACACAAAAAGCGTTGATTAAATGGATACGGGAGGTAGATTGCAACTCTAGGTTCTATCATATCATGGCTAATTGGAGAAGGTGCAGTAATTTGATTAAAGGCATTTCAGTTGATTGTGGATGGGTTGAAGAACATTCATGGCTTAAGGAAGAAGTCAAACTGTTTTTCCAAAACCGATTTCAAGAAAGCATGGAGTGTTGACCGAATCTGGATGGGGTTGTGTTTAGGAGCATTTTGGGGCTTCCTTATGAGTTTCTGGTTGCACCATTTGGGGATGAGGAGGTTTAGGAAGCGGTAGGAGAGTGTAGGAGCTCTAAAAGCCTCGGTCCTGATGGATTTAATTTTAAATTCATTCATCAAGGAATGTTGGGGTATCATGAAGGCAGATATTTTGAGGTTTCTTGGAGAATTTCATTCGATAGGTGTCTTCCCTCGAGGCAGCAATTCATCTTTTATTCCCCCGTGGCACATGTGGGCTTTTGTTAGAAATGGATATCCTGGATTAAGGGCTGCTTGAAATCAAGTTCGATTTCAATTCTGGTCAACGGAAGTCCTATGGATCAGTTTATCCCTCAAAGGGGATTGCGTCAGGGGGATCCTCTAGCCCCATTTCTCTTTATAATAGTAGCAGAGGGATTAGCAGGGCTAATAAGGGAGGCAAGGAAGAAGGGTATGTAGGCTGGTTTTCTGGTGGGGAAGATAAGATAGAGGTAGACCTTCTTCAATGTGCATACAACATTGTTTTTGGAAATTCAATAGTGTCAAATGTCCTTACAATCAAAGCCATGTTGAGGGGGTTTGAATTAGTATCAGAACTGAAGATAAATTTTGATAAGAGCAAGTTTGGGATGTTTGAAGTTTCAGAGGCGTGGGTGCATAATTCGACCACAATCCTTAATTACAGGCTCATTGTGTTTTCGTTTGTTTATTTGGTAACATTTCAAAGGAAGCTTTCTAAATGGAGGCAAAGACACTTGTCATTTGGTGGAAGGGTGTGCTTGATAAAATCAATGCTCAACTCAATTCCGATCTTCTATCTCTCCTTCTTTAAGATTCCAAAGAAGATCATAGAGATATTGGTAAGGTTGCAATGGAGGTTTCTATGGGGCGAGGGGGTGGATGAGATCAAGATTGTGACGGTGAAGTGGGAAACGATATGCCTACCAAAATCCCATGGAGGCTTGGAAGTTAAGGATTTGGAATATTTAATATGGCACTGCTAGGGAAGTGGAAATGGAGCATGCTTCAGGGGGATGATTCTTTTTGGAATATAATTCTGGTTTCTAAGTATTGGGGTTGGATAACGCTAGATGTGGAGTGGGTCAACCAATAGGAATTACTATGGTGAAGGGATTTAAAGAAGTCATGTGGCACCTTAACGGTTGGGGAGTGATTCAATAAAGGCATTAAACTAAAATTTGGATGTGGGAGTAGGTGAATTTCTGGACTGATAAATATACCGGAGAGCATGAGTCACTAGCTGAAAAGTTCCCGTGCCTTTTTGTCTTGTTTGAACAACAAAACTGCAAAGTGGGGCAGATGGGCTTTATGGGGGATCTTCTTGGGAATGGGCTTTTCTTTGGAGAAGAAATTTTCAGGATTGAGAGGTGATTTGAGTGTCAGATTGTCTGGCTGAACTAAATAATTATAGTATTCGGCCAAGTGAACAGGATAGGTGGATATGGGTGGCCGGGAGCGAAAATCTATACGTTGTTAGTGGGGTTTATGAATGGTTGTATAAGACGCTAGTTGGATTTTCAGAAGAGGAGATATTCAAAAGGGTGTGGAAAGTTAAAGTCCCAAATAAGGTAGGTCATTTTGTGTGGAGGCTGGTGTGGGAAAGGCTCCCAACCATAAGAAATCTAAGTCTGAGACAAATACCTATGGGGTATCTAAACTATAAATGTCTGTTATGCTTGAGGGTTGAGGAATCAACAGATCATCTCTTTTTTAGTTGTGAAAAGGTAAGGGAAATATGGCTGGAGTGTTACCCGTGGGTTGAGTTTTTTTAGCGGTATAGGTAGTGCCAAGGGAACATTTTCTGCAACATTAGTACTGTGAAAGCGTCATAATTGATGGGCTGAGGTAGTGCCAAGGGAACATTTTTGTAACATGGTATATTTGGTGTCATATGAACAAGTACATTTTTAACCATTAGGAATTCCAAGGGCAAACAGTTCTGGATGATGCAATGTTCTTCATTTGGTCGTGGCTAAAGGCACTGAAACAAGGTTTTAATGTCCCATTCCAAGTATGGAGTAGTAATGCTAGGATGAATTTTGTAAAGGGAGGAGTGGGATAGAAAAGCAACAAGGGGAATTTTTTGTTGTGGGGGCTATCTCTCATTGATAAATCACATACTCTTGCTACAATACATCTCAAATGTATTTGTTAATATTCTTTGGATTTCAATGACTAATCCCACAAACCAACACTAGACTTCTCAGCATGCTATATCCTCACTCACATGTTTTCAAGAAACTTCTCGGTAGGTCACCCATCCAACTATTCCAAGTCAAACATGCTTAACTATTAAGTTCTTAAGTGATGGATTATTGAAAAGTAAATGCATTTTGTTGGTATAGGTAGTATCAATTAATTCATTTAAGTCATCCGCAGTTGTATAGTCTCATACCTGCACAACCTCTAAATCTCTGTCATTCTGGTGTGATTCAATCAGGGTTTCACATGCCCACCAACTTTCGCTTGGCTCATCCTTGAACCGCATAGTATTGGGAGATAGGTTTCCTCTGATACCATTTGTAACATTCCTAATTGTCAACTACTCGGTGGCTCGCACTCTACGGTAATTCACATTGTGACATTTCACTTAACATCCTTGTTGGTCAAAACCCTCTACCTGTCAGAACACTCTGTAGGTATCCTTTTTCGAGACCTTGTAAATCAACGCCACTTGCTTTCAGGATCAATGACTTATCCCACAAACCAACACAAGACTTTTCAGTGTGTTTTGTCCTCACTCACATGTTTTCTGAGAAACTTCCCGGAAGGTCACCCATCCCACAACTACTCCAAGCCAAACATGCTTAACTATGTAATTGTTACATGATGGACTATCGAAAAGTAGATGTATCTTGTTGGTACCAATTAATTCCTTTAAGTCATACTCAGTTGTACAATCTCATACTTACACAGCCTCTGAATCCCTCTCATTCTGGTTTGATTCAATCAGGGTGTTACATAAACCATGTCTAAACTACACAACATAGTGTTTTATAAGGGCTGAATGTAATAAAGACATATACAAATAAATATAGGAGAATTTGTTCCTATAAACATCATATGATATGCCTACAAATTAAATCTGTTCAATAATTACAAAGATCCTTATCAAATTTCCAAGACTCCCCTTTATGACGGAGTTTATAAATCATCCCAGAAACTGAACATATCTCCAAGGTAGAGGACACCAGTGTGCAGAGAACGACACCAAAAAACTAAATATTCTTCTTCTATCTCAGATGTTGCAGAAGAGCAGACAGAAACCCGTGACAGCAATGTGAGAACACCAGAGACTCAAATATCATCAAATAGGACTTCAAACAAGCAGAGGAAGAGCTGACTAGTCACAGCTTCCAACACTCCCCCTCAAGCTAAGACTTACCACGCTTTTAGCTTGTTACAATACGTTACCATTCAAACTAATTATACAGTTGCCAAAAACAATTGGGATAAAATAATGTTCATGACAACAATGGATTGAACTAGTAAGCAATTGCTGAAAAAGATGGTTCTTAACCAAATCAAACCCCAAGGACAGTAACCGAGCCAATGATTGGGACAATGTTAGTGCATCTGGGACAAAGACAAACGAGGCCATTGCAATTGGGACGAGAATGGACAGTGCCAGTGCAATTGGGACGAGGACAGACGAGGCCAGTGCATCTGGGACAAAAACAAATGAGTCCAGTGCAACTGGGACGAGGACTGACCAATCATTTTACCAAAGTAAATTCAATAGACAAAAACTTAATCATTAAGTAGAAGTCATAACTCAAGACTCATCCACTTAACAAAAGCAAACATGCTTAACCACCATAAAGGAAGAAGCAACAAAGCTTAACCATCAAGAGCAGAAGCTAAACATGATGCTTGACCACTCAAGACAGAAGCAAAAACAACATCTTAATGCTTAACATCAATATCAGAAGCTAACAACAATGCTTAATCACCATGGACATAAGTTTTCTTCAGAGGACTAAATCCAAACACTGCCCATGTGACTGAAACCAGGAACGTAGAAAGCAGAAATATACAACCTTCAATGAAAATGATCCGTATTCGATGGTTGTCGGAATCGCCTTTCATGGTGGAGAAGGGAACAATATTTTGGTGACAGATTGAAGAAGCAGAGAATGGAGAGGCGAAGGATTACTAATCTGAGCAACAGTGACAAGCGAGGCAGATTGTTGGGCTGCCCAAAGCTGAAGGAAGTCATGATAGTCAGAGGTAGAAATAGTGACATTTGCAAGAGTCAGGGACGGCAGAAGAGGTAATTCTGGTGACTTGGGCAACATTAGTTGATTTTGACTGCTCTTGGGCCTTTTTGCAACAGTCGGCTTTAATAGTAGCTATAAGAGATTAGCCAAATAGGATTAAAAGGATCCATACAGAACCAAAATAAGGGTGAGCAGAAGGCAAACAAAACCAAATAGCGCCAAATGCAGCCAAACGGGGCATGAACAGTGATGACGTGTAAGTTTCATTCACAAAGGGACGGTTGCACGTGAAGGCGCGTGTGACGAAGAAGCGTGGAAAAGAGAAAAAACTGAAAAAGGATCTGGAAGAGGCAATCGAGCACACAATGGGTCAAATCAAAAGTGAAGAAGAAAAATACTCTCGTGGCAGCGAAATAGTGGAAAAAGAATTGGGGTAACAAGAAAATAAAAAAACTAATAGAGATTGAAGAAAAAAGCTCTCCCATGCCATAGAGGGTGTCATGGCTCTGATACCATGTGTGAATATATGATTTTCATATATTTCCACTAAAGGGAATGATTTCAATTTATACTAGTGATCAAAGAGTAAAAAAGGAAACTAATCTATAAGACTAAAAAAGGAATCTAACTAATTACAAAAGGAAATAATGGAAACAAATAAATTGATGATATTTCTAATAATTATGGAAACAAATAAACTGATGATATTCCTAATAATTAGCCACTAATATTCCTTGATTTTCTACACATATGCACCAAGCCTAATTAGTTGTTACATATATAACTGATTTGAGGACCTCTTAGGGATTTGGTGAAGACATTTGTCTAATGTCAATTGATCATTGGAGTTGACAAAGCTAGTGCCTAGTGGTGATGTCTTCTGATTCGATCTTCTCCCTAACCAAATGACAATTTATCTTAATATGTTTGGTTCTCGTGGAAAACTGGTTAGAGGCAATATGTTATGCGGCTTGATTATCACAAATTAGTGTCATTTGCATAGTATCTTCAAGTTGAAGCTCGTTGAGTAACCGTTTCACCAAATGAGTCCGCAAATCAATGCCATGACCCTGTATTCAACTTTAGTACGGGATCTTGTTTCAACATTATGTTTTTTGCTATTCCAAGATATCAAGTTTCCTCTAATAAACACAATACCTAGAAGTGGGTCGCTTGTGAATAGCAGAATCCGCCCAATCAACATCTAAGTAACCAACTATCTGACTATGTTCTCTGTCCTCATAAATGAGACCTTTTCCTGGAGTACTTTTAATGTATTTTAGGATTTGTATCACACATCTCAATGGTCTTAACAAGTAGAATTTAAGAATTTTCTTACCACACTAACTAAAAAAGAAATGTCAGAATCTAATAGTGACTCTCCTTGATTAGTTATAAATTTGATGTTTGGATCCATAGGAGAGTTAACCGACTTGGCATTCAACAAACTTGTCTCTTCAAGAATATCATGTGCATATTTCCTCTGAAATTACTAGGCCATCCTTGGATTGGGCTACCTAGATAGCCAATAAATATTGAAGTTTACCTAGGTCTTTAATTGAAAAATAATGAAAGAGATGTTTCAATTGAAGTATGCCATGCTGATCACTATCAATTATAACACTAAGAGATATGTGAAACTGACAAACCATGATTTCACTGGGACTCGTACCAAACTGATATGACACCACGTTGGAAATATGGGGTTTGAAGTATAGAGAGAGGAAAGGAGAAGACAAAGACCAAATACAATGGAATTGATATTGAATCCTAAGATAATTTTTAAGATAATCTAAAATAATTTTTAAACACTGCCTTATTTACTCATTCATCTGCTTGTGTTTTCATGCAGGAAAGATATGTCGCCCATTTTAGGAAACTGCACCTGCTATACATGCCAAAATCATACTAAAGCATACATCAATCACCTATTTAATGTTCATGAAATGCTGGCACAGATTCTGTTAGAAATGTATGAATTTCTTCACTTAAAATTAATGTAGAATGCTGTTACAATTAACTAATATTTATATTAATAAAGCATGCAAGTATTAATTTATTCTGAATTTTGCAGCCATAATACACACCACTACTTGATGTTCTTTCATGTAATAAGAGAAACAATAAAGGATGGAAAGTTTGAGAAATTTAGACAGGCATTCATCGAGAGCAGGCGTGCCCATCATGAAAGGGAAGCTGTTTGTGCTTAAGGTCATATAAGTTTAGGTGTATTCATCTGGGTTTTAACTTGGATTTCTATGAAGCGTGAACCAAGTATTGTATAAAAAGACTTCAATTTTAGTAGTGTAAACTGGTTCATTTAAATGTCAATAAATTGTAGTGTCATCTTAACTATTACTTTTGTAGCTACAGATGCTAACATTACGCAGAACAAGTATCATATGACCTATATACATAGTTATGAGGCTTGACTTAGGTGTGGCAAAATGGATGAATTGGATAAATCTCACCCATATCCTAATGAATCATATCAAAAAATAATACATTTGGATCCATTAAAAAATTCTATCCATTATATAAAAATTCATTTGATCTATCCATCAACACTTTTTTATGAATATATCCAATCCATCTACCAAAATATTTTAAAACTTAATTATTAATTTAAAAATAATATATTTAAAAAATTTATAATACTTTAAAAAATAATAATAATCTCGACCAATAATGGCCTACATGGTTATTAGCCAGTCTTGTTCGAGGCTAATTTTTAGTCGACATCAATTTTGATTATTCTTCAATTAACGTTGGCCAATGGTTTTTTTTGCCCAACATTGACTTGAGTTGTTTTTCATGCTTTTTTGGCCGACATTGACTCGAGTTGTTTTTCATTGACGTTGGCCAAGGTTTTTTAAGTTAGGATATTTTTATATAACATTGGCCAAGGCTGTCTTTTGGTCAATGCCAGTTAGGTTATTTTCTTCAACTGACTGATCAAGGTTATTTTCTGATAGACTTTGAAAGGGGGGTTTTTTGTCGATGTTTGTCAGGGATATTTTTTGGTTGATGTCGTCCAAGTTTTTCTTTTGACGTTGACAAATACTATTTTTTAGTCAACATCGGCTAGGGTTTTTTTAACCTTCGTAGGCTAGGCTTTTTTGGTCGACGTCTAGCAAAACTATCTTTTAGTTGACATTGACAAGGGTTTTTTTTTATATAGTTGTCGATTAGGGTTTTTTCGATCAACGTGACAAGGAATTTTTTGGCTAACGTTGGTTAGGTTTTTTTGGGCAAATGTCAGCAAGAGCCATTTTTTGGCTAAGGTGGGTTAGGGTTTTTGACCAAAGTTAGCTAGGGTATTTTCAGTCGACGTCAATGAAGGCTTTTTCGATCGATGTTGACCTGAACTATTTTTCAATCGATGTCATTTATGTTTTTTGCTGACGTCGACAATGACTTTTTTTTTTTTACCGATATTGACCAATATTATTTTTCAGCCAATGTCGGTCAAAAAATACACCTTCCAACATCGACTGAAAAAACCTAGAAGACATTAGCCAAACTAGTATCACTTGGCGTCTACTGAAATATAGCCTTGGAAGACGTCAACTAAAAAATAACCTCGATCGATGTCAGAAAAAAAAAAACTCAAGCTGACATCGGTCAAAAAATAGAATCAATTGATGTTGACCTAAAAACATCACTTGCCGAGGTTGGCTGAAAAACCCTGAATGACTTCAGCTAAAAAATAGTCCCATCAGACCTTGACTTGAAAAAAATCCTACCGACGTTAGCCAAAAAATAACCTTGGATGGTGTTGGTGAAAAACACCCTAGCTAATATCGACCAAAAATTAGCGTCAGTAGCTGAAAAAAATACCACGACCAAAACAATGCTAACCAACCTCAGCTGAAAAATAGCCCCAAGCAACTATTGGCTGAAAAACACCTAGGCTGACGTTATCCTAAAACATAACCCCGACATGGATTGGAATGGATGGATAAATGGATTGATTTAAAAAAAAATTAATGACAACTTTTAAATCACCATAAATTGTATTTTAAAATAATTAACAAACACATCAATACTTAACATAACCAACACAATAATAATAAAAAAACAAAAATTTTAATTTATCATGGAGCTACAACAAAATATTAGGGACTCAACAAAATTTGTTAATTTATTAGGGACCTAAAACATCTTTTAGTCAAATAGAAATATGATGTTGTAAACTATCAGTTGCTATAGCAACTCTTGTTATGAATTAAAATATGTTGACTAAAGCTATAGTTATTAAAGCAACATATTGTATGAGTTTAAGTACAAAAGACAATTAAAGTTTTGTTAAAATTAAGTTGTTGCAGTGTTTCCTAAATAAGCTTTCTTAAAACAAGTATTTTAACTACAAGTATAATTCCTTTAATTTAAATCATTATAAATGTTTCTAGAACATGCATGCCATGCCTATAGTTTTTAAAACATCCTTCTCAACTTATCGTTCCAATACGAATCATGTCGTTATTCATTACCATCTTCTTTATCTTCCCTACCTTTTATCTATAAGTTCTACTATCTATCATTGGTATCTTGAAATTGGCCTCTGGAAACGATCCAATCCAAGCATTCATGCCTTAGTAGTCATCATGTGGTATCAGAGCTAGAATCTAGAGATCAATTTTCATTTTCTTTATTTTATTTTTTTTTCTTTAAAAAAACGAAAAAAAAGAAAAGTCAGATTTGAATATCCTATCTTTTTGTTGAATTATCCATCTTTTTGTCTTCAAAAGATATTCAAAAGTTTCTGGTACCAAAAGGAAAATATGAAGGACTAAAAAGCAAATATTCAAAAAATATTTTGGGGTCAAAATGAAACTAACAAAAATTATGACAATCCAAATATAAAAAAATAAAAAGAAGTTATAGTCCAAATTTTACAGCTCCTTTTGGTGTATTCTTATTATTACTTTCTAGTATTTTTTTTTTTGCATAATTGCATTGGTTTTATACTTAGCCATATTTTGTTTTTCCTAATTGTCTTTTTTTTGGCATTCCTTTTGAGTTATAATTTTTTTTAGCTTTTATTGTTTGTCTTCTAAATTTCCAAGGTTTTGTCTTAGAGTTTTCTTTCTTCCTTAGCCTCTTAAGTTGAGTTTTGATTTGTTTCATCTTTCACTTTGGTTACTCCTTGAATTGAAATCTTTGGTTGATTTCAAGGGCTGAAGAAGAGTTAGTGAATGGAAAAAGACAAGAGTGAACCTTATAAAAAAAAAGTTTTACGAGTGTGAAACACTAATGTTGAAGAGTGTAAACACTTAGTGAGTGGTAAGGTCCAATATTTTATTTGTTTTACTAACATTTTTCTTGTAGCAATGGTGTTCGAAAGTGATAGTGATCCACCTTCCCCTAGAACTGCTAAGCTAATGGCTTCATTGGCTAAGCAAATGGATGAGTCGCAAAGAAATGTTGAAAGGAGGATGAGAGATAGATTTGATGAGATCAAAAGAAGCACTCAAGAGTTGAGTGAGAGAATGCAAGACATGGAGAGAAGGAGACATCATTGATCACCTCATTTTTCTGAAGGGAGTGATGATGGCTATGAAGATGGTAAAAGACATAGGCATCGGAGGAATAGGGATGGAATGGATGATGTGAAGGTCAAACTGCCCAAGTACCTAGGTACTTATGACCCGGAGGTTTACCTTGATTGGGAGATGAAAGTCGACCGAGTTTTTGATTGTCAAAATTTTAGTGAACAAAAGAAAATGAAGTTGACTAACTTAGAATTTGAGGGATATGCCATGGCCTGGTGGAATCAAGTGCAAATGGAGAGAGAAAGATTGAGAGAACATCGACTAGACACATGGTTGATAATGAAAAGAATCATGAGGAATAGATTTGTCCCACCTCAATATAAGGGATTTGCATAACAAATTACAAAGACTCTACCAAGGAAGTAAAAGTGTTGATGATTATTACAAGGGGATGTAGATTTCTTTGATGAGAGCAAACATTGAAGAGACTAATGAGGCTACAATGGCTAGATTTTTGAATGATTTGAATAGGGACATTCAAGATGTTGTAGAGCTTCAAAGCTACAACACCCTGATGAACTTATACATAGGGTTGTGAAAGTGGAGCAACAATTAAAGAGAAAACAAGCCTACAAGAAGTCTTCATATGGTTATTCATCTTGGAAGGATAAGGACATTTCCAAGAAGGAGAGTTCTTCTTCACAACATATTGAAAGGAAGTCTTCAAGAGGTAATCCTACTTTTCCTACTCAACTCCCTTCCAATAAATCTAGTTTAATTAAATGTTTTAAGTGTTTGGATAAGGGTTATATTGCATCCCAATGTCCAAACAAAAAGGACCATGACTGTGCTGGAGAATGGAGAGGTGAATAGTGCGTCATCTAAAAGCTCTCATAGTTCCTCTAGTGAAGAAGAGGATGATGGATTTCTTCAACCGGAAGAGGGAAATTTTTTAATGTCAAAAAGACTCATGGGAAGTTTGTGCAAAGATCAAGATGATACACAAAGAGAAAATATTTTTTATTCTAGATGCTTGGTGAATGGAAATTTTTGTTCTCTTATCATTGATGGAGGAAGTTGTACAAATGTTGCAAGCACTAGATTACTGGAGATGCTTGGTTTAAACACCACCCCTCATCCTAAGCCTTATAAATTGCAATGATTGAGTGACAATGGTGAGTTGGTAGTGGATAATCAAGTGTTGCTTACATTCTCCATTGGAAAATATGTTGATGAAGTGCTTTGTGATATGGTTCTCATGGAAGCTGGTCATGTTTTGCTTGGTAGACCATGGCAATATGATCAAGATGTTATCCATAATGGGGTCCCAATAGATATTCTTTCTTACATAAAGGTAAAATTTACTCAAACCGCTGAAGGTTCACCCTTGGTGAGCACTATTGTTCCTAAATTTACTTTTGCAGGGATACAAGTTTACAGGAACATAAAAACCCAAACTCTTGGTAAATCCACTCCTTTGGAATCACGACAAACATCAAGTCCGGGTTCCACATGACAAAAGGAGACGCCACCAGAACAGTCGACAAGACCTTGAATCAGGTGAAGACCACAACACCTCCTTAAAAGAATTATGGGATAACATTTGTAAAGCGAAAAGGAGAAATCACTAGAAGGGATGACAAGACCTTCAACCAGCTATGTCAACGCGGTTTATCTTTGCCATTAGGGAGCGTCTCATGAACAGAAGGCAAAAACATACAAGAGGAAAAATGACAAAAAAATAATTTGCGCAAATAAAACAAGAGCGGTTGTATTAAAGAAAAATAAATTGTCATAGTTACAAAGCCTTCACAGCCCAAAATCAACAAGACAAAAGTACAAAAAGGGTAGCCTAGACAGTGGCCCCATCACGTTGCTTTTCGTTGGCACATTCCTCTCGGCCGAAACAATCTCTTCTTCATCAAGCATAACACCATCCTTCACATCTTAAATGGGTCAAAAAGACCCAAGTCAAGGTCCTTAGCAAAGAACTCAACCTTCCTAACAGCCTTATGAAAATCTTTTTCATACTTCTCCACAGCCTCTTTCTTGAAGACAAGCAACTCTTTCTTAAGCTCCCGACGAGCTTCACTCTCCTAAACTCACTTAGCCTAGACTCTGTTGTCTTCAAGAAAGCCTCAAGGTCAACAACCACCTTGGACAGGCGATCCTTCTCTGTCTCGGCATTCTCAGCCTTGGCAGCCAATTCCTTCTCACCCTTGGTAGTGCCTTTCCACTACTGGTCAACTCGTCACCATCCAACTAGGTGCACAATAGCATGGCCAAAGCACTGGTAGCCTTGGCAGACAACTGGCCGTTGGACCTAACCACCTCAACAAGGGCAACAATGGCATTGGCCACCTTGGAGCGCTCCACCCCCTCCAAACAACGCGGACAACAGCCTTCAACTTGGACACCTTAGCTTCCAGTGGCGCCATCTTGCCCACAACTTCTTGGTGGCGTTGACTGTTATCCTCCAGAATCGTCAGGTTCTCTGGAGGAAGACCTTCGTAGTATCTGTTGCATGTTGGACCTCGACTGACCGGATCAAGTTCTTATCAAAGGAAGATATGACGTCGATCAGAGTCCTCTGCTCTGGCATATATCCCTTGCTCCACATTGAGTCAATATCCCTCGAGGCATGAATGTGCTCAAGGGAGACCTTGGGGAGAGAAGAAGGAAGATTCGACGTCGGCACACCAGAGGAAGAAGCCGACAAAATAGAAGAAGCATGAGGCAACACCTTTGGATTGCCACTGGTTGTGGAGCCAACACTTGGCAAGGGAGCATTGATAACTAATGTCGCATCGCTTCAAAACAAATTAAACAACGCTAATTCTGTAGCACAAGATTAACCTAGGTCGACTCAGAGATACAATCAATTTGGTTTCAACTTCAATTCACTAATAAACCACAAGGGGATTTTTATCGAACAGTTGGCAGGCAATGAACAAATATTGCGGAAACACAAACTAAAATTGAAGAAAAATGTTGAAATTGATAGAATTGATAAAAGGTTTTGTAAAACAGATTAAAGAGTATCAATCCAATTCACGAAACCAAGCAATGCAATTATCATAGTTCTTAGATAATAATCTTGTTATGAAAGTTTATTCAATGTCATTAGAAGCAGTCAATCGAATTAACTCATAAATTAATTGAAACCACAAACTAATTGAAATATCATCCAAACAATCTATGATTAAAATTCAAGATTAGGAAATGAATCCATGATCTAATCTATTTCCAATCCTTAACACATTCATAATCATGAAAATCGAAGAGAGGACTAAAAAAGAAAATGAACATTCACACAGAAATTGAAATATCAATCCAGAACTCAAATTCTCCTTGCTTGGAATGGATCCTTGGATTGATTGATTGTTTAGCCTTCAATGATCATCAGTGGAAGAACCACAAGATTTGTGCAAGAAAATAGAAGAACATAAATGAAATAAAGAAAACTGAAGAACAATGAAGAACAGTTGAGAGAGAGAAAAAAAAAAGACAAGATTTTAATTATGAAAAATTTGTAAAAATACTAAATTTTTTTTTGTACCAAATGAAATTAATTATTTCTAACTAACTAATTGCACTAATATATAGTGACTGAGTCGGTAGGAAAGGATGACCCTAATTAAGCCCATCTAATCTAACTAATTTTGCTAATTACACAAATCAAAGCCCAACTCACAGTCCAAAACTCAAGTGCAAAGGTTCTGACTTCCATGTTAAAATGACCCTCAAAATGACAAAATTGACCCTGGTTTATGTTTGACACAATTACAGCTCATTTCCTTATCTTTTAGGGACTACTCATATGCTCCATTTGGAGTTCTGTAGAATCCTCTAGGTCATGCACAAGGAAGGTATGTCAAGTAAGCAAAACAATATGAAAATAAGCAACAATTATCAATTAAATCCAATTGTTTGACTAAGACAAAAATTGAGTTAGAGTGAGAAAATAAAAGTCAAAGAAAAGTCTAATAAGCTAAGAAGAATAAAAAAAATATTAAACAAAAAACGCTCAATTAAAATACCCCACACTTAAACTTTTTCCCTCTTGGGCAAAACAGAAAGACTAAGAGAAAAATTCAAACTAAAGTAAACCACAAACTAAAAGAAAGGTATGAACAAGACACACATTTTTCAATGGATCCTAACGATGCACAAAAGTGAGAAAGATGATAAATGGAAGAATGATATTAAGGTAACAAACAATCCATGAACACATGATCACAAAGTGGAAAGTGAAAAAGTAGTCAAGTTAAAATTAAGAATGCACCAAGGTGATAGAAATCTCTCAAAGAACAACACTCAACATCATCTAATGTGTATGGGTTTATGTTTACACTCAAACACCACACGTAACTAGCCCATCCAAATTTTGACAAGACTCTAATTCATTCAAATTAAAATACACATGCATGAAAAAATCAAAAAGACTTTATTGGTTTGTAATGTATGACTTAGGTAAAAGGTTGGATAAGAGAATGATATTTACGCTAAAACTAAGAGAAAAAAAGGGCAATAGGGAGTAAGCCAACAAGTAAAAAATGGGGTAGAAACAAAGAAACAAGGTGGAAAACAACAAAATTAAAATAAAAAGAACTTACAAGGATGAAAATGAACTATAACACACTTTTAATGCAATTTTTTTTTCTTTTTCTATGCTTGTACTTCTTTTTCTTTGCTTATACATCTTTATCTTTGAACTTTTTCTTTTTAAACTCTTTCTTTTCTTTTTCCTTTCTTCCAAATCAAAACAAAATACAAATACCCCACACTTGTTTGAAACCCACTCCCAAAACAATTCCAAGGCCACTTTTCTCCCTAAAGTTAGGATAACATGATTTTCCACTTTTTTAGTTTGTAATGAGCTACACAAGAAAAAAAGGTTAAAGGCTTAAAAATGGTGACAATGAATATTAATGCAAGGATATGTTTATTTTGTTAGTGACTAAAAGAAATAAGGCATAAATCATCTGAATCAACGCATGTGCTACAAGGAATGTCAAAAAAGACAAGGCAAAACATAGAGTAATCTAGCACAAGGGTGAAATAACACATGAATGAAATAATGTGATTCATCCACAAAGGCCCAAAAACTCACAAGGCATGATTCTATCACACATGATCCATCTTAAATTTTATTTCTCAAACCTACTTATCACTTCAACAATTGCAACAATGATTTACATCAAGCATGAAACCTCTTAATCCAACAAAAATTGGTACATTTCTCATAATTTATACAAGTTAGAAATCATATGAAAAACATGAAAAAGTTCCTAAATTTCTATTTTTTATTTTCTGAATGTAAAAACAGAAAAACAACAAAACAATAACAGAAACAACAACAAAAACAGGAAACAAAAAATAGACTTTGTAATCCTTCAACCCACACGTCTAATGCATATTGTCCTCAATGTGAGCTGCAATGAAATGCAAACTAAGAGACAACAAATAAAAGAAGGGAAAAGGAAATTCCTCAAGTGTTATTCAAGGCACATCATCACATAAAATTGGCAAGACAAAAGAGAGGTCTACCACAAGTAAGGGTGGAAATAGGCCAAGCCAGTCTAGGCTTCGGCAGACCGGAGCCTGGCCTGAAAGACTGTATACAAAATCTGATTAAATAAAAATAAATATATTAAAAGTAAAAAAATAAGATAATAGATATGTTTCTCATATAAATCATAAATTATCAAATATGATCTTATAAGTTATAGTTTTGACAAGCCCACTATTCAGGCTTAGTGGAATTTTTTTAAAGCCTAAAGTTTGGCCTTTTTAATTAAAAAGACTTTTTAAAAATCTCAATTTTGGCCTTTTTAATAAGCAGGTTAGGCCAAATCAGACCTTAACCAGGCCAAGCCATAGCCGCTGATGGGCTATCTAGCATATTTCAACCCCTAGCCACAAGCTCCTCCTCTACTTAAGGACTCTCATGAAATTGCTTGAGTTGATGACCATTCACTTTGAAAACCTTGTTGGTAACTTCATTTTTTATCTCAACTGCACCATGGGGAAAAACATTAGTAGTAACAAAAGGTCCATACCATGTAGATCGAAGTTTACTGGAAATAAGCTTGAGGCGAGAGTTAAACAGTAGCACTTTTTGGCCAATATGGAACTCCTTCCTAAGAATCCTAGAGTCATGAAATCTCTTCACTTTCTCCTTGTAAATTTTGGAGTTCTGGTAGGCTTCTAAGCGAATCTCTTCAAGTTCTTGCAATTGAAGCTTCCTTTCCATACCTGCTTCATCAAATGCCATGTTACAACTCTTCATCGCTTAATAAGCACGGTGCTCAATCTCCACCGGAAGGTGGCATGACTTACCAAAAACCACCCTATAGGGAGACATCCCCAAAGGTGTTCGATAAGCGGTCCTATGAGCCCATAAAGCATCTTCAAGTAGCTTGCTCCAATCCTTCATGTTGAGTTGCACTACCTTCTGCAACACTTGTTTGATCTCTCTATTAAAAACCTCCGCTTGCCCATTTGTTTGGGGATGATAAGTTGTAGCAACTCTATGTTACGCCTAATTTATTTCTACTTATTTACTTATTTATTTTTACGCATAAAATTTTTTCTTCCTTTTTCATTTCTTTTAATTTTCGAAAATGTAGTAATAACCCATAATTGAATTAAAGTTCATTTAATTTTTTGAAAAACAAGTGATGAAACGTAGTGAGCTTTGTCTAACGTCGGTAATTATTAAACATACATACGCGTTTAGTTATCATAATACAGTCCAAAAATACATATCCAGTCATAATACAAATAGTCCAGAGTCTTCTAAATACACATCAAAACAGCAAAACATTATAAATCTTCTAGCACCTCTTCTTAGCTCATCCAAATCCTACTGTTCATCTGCTCACTCAAAATAAATTTTGAGGTCATCACAGGTGTCAAACCACAGACACAAAAATGGGTAAGTTTACGTTAACCATAATTAAATAAAGCATTTAAATCAAAAATACATAGATATGCACATCTATATAAGCCACACGAAATTTTAATTAAACCCAGGGTGTTCA
>PYAF01004199.1:91543-111622 GCA_007407185.1 Glycine tomentella
AACACAATTCTTAATTTGTTTCTCAACATCAAAATCTAATTTATTTCTCAACATCAAAATCATAAACCACCAAGCAACATGTTAATTTTAAAGTATATAGAATTACTCAACAACTTATGAAAGATCACATAACTTCTTTTATTTCTTTGAAACCTTTTATCAAACACTTGGTGTGCTTTTATGGAAACACTCAACAACACATGTAAAAACACATAGTTATTCCTTTAAAACATTCAATCATGCAAGTATACTACATACCTAGCAATAAAGGTTCAAATCCATAACACTTAAACATCTTTTATTCATTGTGACAAACTATCAAACGCATGGGGTGCAATATAGAATACTTGTTTAAAAGAAAGCTACTTAAACCTTAATCTTTATAAAATTCAACATAATTCCACTAAATAAACATATTTCCAATATAATCTTATCATAAATAAACAAGTTCAAAGATTAGAAAGTATTTGTTCCAAAACATATAACTTCCATTTCAATCACTTTCTTTAAAAATAGTCATAATATATACATAACCTAAGTCACTTAAATTCACCTAATAAGTTTAGATTCAAGTTATTCATTCAATATATCATTCTTTAACTAAAATCAAGTTACTTATTTTAATAATCATTTTGTTTAGAAATCTTTAGCTCTTTAAGGTATTTCCACAAACACTTAATCTACAAGGCTTAGTTATTCATGAAACTACATAAGATTCTTAACATAAATCATATCCAAACTTTGATTATCATAAACTTCCCATACCTTGCCTTCCTAAAGCTTTTGGATAGCCTTCTTTAAGCTCTTGGACAACCTTCCTCCTAGTGCTTCTTCACGTGGGATTTTAGAGTAATAGGCCTTAGTTTTTCTTTTGTTCTTTTTGAAAGGAATTTTGAAAACAATGGAATGACATGGAGTAGGATTTTTGCACGGTTCACTCTCTTAGGACAGCCCAAAATTTCAGTTTTCCATCTCCTTTTATAGGCTAGGTTATTTGGCTTTTCTACAAAAAATCTCCAAAGTCCATGATTACCTTGCTTTTTGGTTGTTTTCATTTTATTGGCTATTGATTTAGGACCTTACAAGTGTACTAAATCAAGAAAATTCTATATTATTCCATTTCCACCTAGCTTTGCTCGTGTGATTGCTTGTCTAAGGTGTATTCCTTTTGTTTCATTCAAATCCGTGGAGTAGCCTAAGCTTAATGGAGTTTTGTTGCATTTTTTCCAAAGCCATAATTATGTAACTTTCCAAATGGCCCAATTACCTTCTTCCTTGCTTCTTGGCCATCCAAGTATCCTCTTTCTTGAGTTTTCTAAAGCTTTCTTCACTCTTGCTTGAAGTGCACGGCCATATATAGGATTTTTAGAGCAAATATGTTCAATTTTGGCTTGAAACCGTGGGATAGTTGTAGTTTAGGAAATTTTTATGCTTTATTTACTTGACATATATTCTTATATTGTCTAAAATTATTTCTAAGATTTATGAAAATCTAATTCCAATTGCTTCCTTGTGAGTAAAATTCTAAAATTGTTTAGAAACTAATTTAGATCTTTGTAACAAGTTTAGGAGGTAATCTAAACGTTCTTAGACATTTGTATCTTAATTTCTATTGGTTTATTTTGTTTCTAATTAGAAAAATTACTAAGCTAGTTTGTTAAAAGAGTTTATTTATCTTAGAATTACAAGAAAACTCTAAAGATCATAACTGTTCTTTCCGTATAATTTTATGACGCATTTCTGACGCTTAAGATATCCTAAACCGGAATTCTTTAAAAGGATTTTCAAAATTTATAGAAATCTTATCTTCTGGATCTTTGTTACTTTCTTGATCAATAATAGGTTATCTAGAAGTATTTTATTCCATACTTAGGTTTTCCCAGAATTTCCTTACCCATCTGGGCATTTTTGTCCTAAAGGGCATTTTGGTCATTTTTCTCATGGACTTAACTGTCATTCTTGAAATTGTCCAAGGATATTTTGGTAATTTCTCCTTGTAAATATCTAGGGATACATTGATCATTTCCAGAATTGTTCAGGGCAAAATTGTCATTTTCATCCTAGGGACATAAACGTCATTTCTGCAATTGTTCAAGGGCGTTCTTGTCATTTTGCCCTAAATTTTTCTACTGCCTTTCATTAACATTTTACTCTTAGTAATTGTCTGTAATTCCCTAAATTTTGGGGTGTTACACCTAGTACCTCGAAGAGGCCCCAGTCCATGAAGAAGAAAGGCGAACCACTTGGCCCTACCCTCAAGAAGGGGAAGTCATCACTCCCGCAAGCCTGGATAACCATCTTGTATGAGTCCTTTGGGTTAGCTAACCTAAGCTGATGACACAGAGCATCGACGCCAGTCATAGAGGTGATGGAGGATCGATATTTCAGAATGTCGTCCCTCACTTACTTTTAACCAACGACAACGGGGGTGGACGACGGCGACCCAATGCTATTGCTGCTTTGCACGTAGGGAGAGGCCCTAGTGTCTCCATCGCCGCTCTTCCTTGCCTATCCTGAAGCATAAGAAGGAAGAATGGTGGTAAGCGACATTGGTTCCCCAGCCCGAGGGCCATCCGAAGGCCGCACCCTCTGACAAAGGCGAGAAGAACCTTTGCTGGCATGGCACAAGTCCCCTTCCTCCTTAAGAGGAGGACTCACTGTCAAAAGTCCCATGATGGGTCTCCTCCTCTGGCGTCATCGATGGAGATGACCTCACTTATTAGGGGCTACTGGATTAAGCCCCTAGAATCGCTACCGCGGAGACCTAAAGCGGAGTTAGAAATATGAGACACAAACATTATCGAAAAAGAAAGAATACCTTGAGTGAAGAAACAAAGAGAAGATCAAAGAAGCAAAAAAGATTTTGGAAAGAAGAAAGTGAAGAATGCAAGAAAGGCGGTGATAGAAAACGTCAAATGTCCACTCCATTTAAATGGAGCACGACCTCTCAGTTACTAGCAGGAGTTAAAATGATTCCATAGGAATCAACCCCACAACATAACTCCACTCGCCAACTAATGCACGACTTCAGTACGTACCCACTCCACTAGTGACACATATGCACAAGTATTGTGCTTGCGTTACATGCGCCTATGGCAAAAGACAAGGATAACTCTTTCTTTCAATGCATTCTCCAATGGTTGGATAAGGAAAAAATGTCCAACCTGGACACCTCACTTGCCTAACATGTTCGACCTTGCCTGCAGAGCAAAAGCATGTCCTCCCTAGACAATTCAACAGTGACAGCCTGGACAACACTTGTCCAGGATGGGGGCCTTGACAAGCTCAACACACTTACATTTCTCACAGTTGTCGAGGTTATCACCATCAACACTAGACAACACTTGTCCACGCTCGGGGGCTTGAAAAACTTGTGACCCTTTTACTTGTCAAGACTACCACCCTTGACACCAGACAATCTCAATCGACACCAGATGCTTTTATTCGACACCAAACAACCTCTTTCGCCCACAAGTTGGCCCAAAGGCTGGAGGCTTATGTACTGTCCAAGATCCGAAAAATAAATTTGGCCACTTATGTGGGACCCTTATACACATGTCAACCCTCCACATCAGCCCTGCTACAAGAGCACAGATGTCTACCCTCAACAGTCGGGCTGATTGAGCCAACACGTTATCTTTAATGCTTTATTATTCAAATGTTATTGATAACATTGCAACTACCTTATCCAATGACAGGTACTAAATTATCTATAAGCATCAGATTATCTATAAGTCTCAACTTATCTACAAGCTAGATATTACCGATAAGATATGCATTATCTATAGGCTTAATTATCTATAGCCTACAATTATTTGTTAGTCATTATCTACAAGGCCAATAATTATCTACAAGAGCCCAAGGCCCCCGTTCATTCTATATATATCAGGTTCCATCTAACCTTTCCACCCATTTCATTCTCACTCGAGATACACACCAATTCACACCTGAGTACACACTCATACATTCTCACCTTGATTGACACGCTTAGTTATATACTTTTCTCTTTATACAATTGATGTACTTACTTGAGCGATGGAGTCATTTTTTTTTTTTTTTGCAGGTCCCCCTCTTAGCAAAGTCGATTCATCATTTGATGTACCAAGTCTAGAGCCTACTTTGGCCATGTGCACCCTGATGTGCTCCATATCCAGATTTTGGTAAGAACACTTTCCATCCTACTCCCTCATGATCTTTGCCTTTTTCTACTTTCCCCCTTCGCCACAACCTCACATTTCCCAATTTCACCCTTTTCCTCTCCCCTATGAAATCTAGTGGCCTAATTTCTAAAAAGAACATAGATGAAAAAGGGACTAGGAACACAAACAAAAAGCATGCATAAGACACTCACCAAAAAATCACACTCATAAGTCCGATATTTTTTTTTTTTGAGAAAAATGATGGTCCTAAATCGTGTTGTGGTTCTGATGCAAACATTGTAGCATCATTGTGGACGCAACGCAATGGCGTTGCAACATTTTATGTGGATTTTATTCACAATGTAATTGCAGACTATTGTCGTTGCAATAGATTTTACAACTGCAACCAACTGCAATATTTCAACAACAAGTGTTGCGATCCGTAATTTAAAATCTTCCAACTTAATGATATAATGATGTAAGAAACATGTGAAATTAATTTGTGTTTAAAAATTAAAAATTGACATCATATTTAAAACCACGACTTCTTTAAGTTAAAAAATGTGGCAAGTCTCATTTCAAAACATGACTTACCTATATTCACAATATTCTTAAAATCTATTTATTTTCGTAATTTTTGTCCAATATTTAGTTTTACATACATTTTTTGTGTAGTTAAACTCTAAATTCAACATATTTATTTAATGTATCATCAAGAAATGATTTAATTAATTAAAATGTTTAAACAAAAAAAAATTGTTATTTTCATTACAGTACCCACATTAAAGGGATTAGAATCGTTCTTCAGGAGTAGGTTTCACTTTCAAATTTAATTGATATGGAAATGATTGTTAAAAAAACCTTAAATATCATTTATGGCTATGTGCAAGACATAATATTTGTGTAACACCATGAAATTTCGATAACTGAAAATAGGTGTTTAGTGTATTTCTTGTGTCATTTGATTATTTGATTAGTTTAGATTAGTTGAAGTATTGTGTAAATTATCCATGTGCAATTTTTTGGTGTAGATGTTAAGTTATGTGGAGTTTGTTTGAGCTACGTTGAAATTGATTGATTCCGAGTTTGACCCAAAACCTATTTTGGTAAAATCCAAATTCTGGATTGGTTAACCGTTGGATCGCCTTCAAATTTTAAAGATAAGCTCCTAACCCATATATGTAACTTTTGACCTTTGGGATTGGCTAAATAACATCCGAAGTGTGGGATATAAATAGAAGCAGTGAAATTTTAAAATTGGGTCAGCTCGCCCAAGCGAGCCAATATGCCTTCCAAAATTCGCTTGGGCAAGTCAAGTCAGTTATAAGCTTGCACAGTAGCATGAAAATCATGAAATTTGAGCCTCCTTCTTCCCCAAACAACACCCAAGTCACCCACCTCCTCCTCTACCAACCACGACCACCGGTAACCACCATGAGCTGTCGTTTCTTGTCGTTGAACCACCGCACGAAGAAGAACACTTTCATCAGAGCGGAATCTTCAAAACTCAACTCGAGGATTCGGTAGAGGACGGAGCCTCCAATCCCACTTTCTTGGTTTCTTTGAGGTAACCATGGTTTCCTTATCTTCTCTTAGTTAGTTTGAAGCCTCTCTTGATATCTCGTGATTTGGATACCATTATTAGGTGTTTTTACATTTCCTTTGAAAAACCTTTGAAAATGAGACATTGTAAAAGTCTCCTTTTTATAATATTGATGTCATTTTTGTGACCTTCATTGAGCCCCAGTCAAATTGGTATAATCGAAATTTCAAAATGATGTCTTTTTTATGTGGACTCCCAAAACACCATTTTAGCCCCTTTTTAAATTTGAGTGGGTAATTTGACCCCGAATGTTAATGTAACCTTTTTTTTGAAATCTATACTAAATTGTCTTCGATTTAGTATATAGAGCTCTGCGTTTGGACAAAAACACGCGTATTCGAATGACCTCAAAACAACACTACGGGGCTTTAACTGGAGAATTCATAGTTAGGTAAGAGGAGTTTATTATTTGGTTCAGTTTTGATACCATAGTTGAGGGTTAGGGAACCCAATTATGGAGATAACTGTCTGTCCCTGTTGTGTGCTGGTTTTCAGAAATACTATGTTTTAAACTAATGGGAGGCAATATATTTATTATTGATGTATGTTCGTTCCTGTTGTGTGCTTGTTTTCAAGAAAAACTGTCTTTTTAACTAATGGGATGCAATGAATTTACTTGTTGATGGATAAAATTATGAATGATGTTGTTGTAATGATTGGATTTTTGGAAAAAGTCTTAATAATAAAGGAAACTCCACCCAAAATTTAATAATGCGTCCTTCTATTTAATTATATATTAAATTTTTAAATGGACATAAGAGTGTGTTTTCTATATTGTAGTCCTCCTCTTTAATTTAGAATTTTCCTAAAATACCAGTCTCGTGGTAATATGGATTGCAAATGAATGAGATTATATTGATGATTATGATGATGATGTTGAAATGGGATAATGTGATTGGGTTGATGATGTTGAAATGAGATAATGTTGATATGGTTGATGATGTCGAATATTGATGTTTATGATGATGATATTAAAATAAAATGTGTTGATGTTGTTGATGATATTAATATGACATGATAGTGATGATGTTTGCTGCGCACTCGGCAAGTGTACCGGTCGTACAAGTAATAAAGAAGTAAGAAAAGATATCATTCCCACGAGGATTGTTTGACCAATTAAATTATAAACTAAATCAATAAGTTGGATAACAAATAAAATGAATAAAGTTGTTGTTGTGTGTGTATAAAACAAGCTGAATTAAAACCTAAACATAAACATGAATATATGGGCAAACTATGGAGGATGATAATGATATATGTGGTTGAGTAGCTAGGGCAATCCAAACTAAATGGTCCCTACCCTTGTTCATGTATTGTCTACTACCTTCATCAAGCTCAAGTTACTCAAACATGCATCTTCATAAAATGATAGCTAAACCCTACTCCCATAGTGTTCTTAACCCTTTAACCCACTTTAATACCCTAATACACTCCTATCCCTAGTTAATGTAAAGCTTGTCACTTTACCTAAGTCCAAGCATAAGGCCCCAATATTCCTATTGTAAACCCAAGCTCTTAGTACCTAACTAGAGTGATCAGTTCCAGAGAGATAAAAACATGCATTCAACAAGATAAAGTGAAATAGCTTGGCATTAATGAAAGATAGCATCCAATACAATCCCAAAAGAGGTTACATTTAGTGCTTAGCCCTAACTACAATAAGGAACTAGCCAAACCTCATAATGGATGGCTGTGTTACAAAAGGAAATGGCATACCCAGCTGAGATGCAGGGAGAAGAAGATGGAGAAGCAACTCCACTTGACCTTTAATTCCCTAAAACCCTATCTAAGGCACCCAAGCTTCTAAAACCCTATTTAGTGCTTTTTCTCCCTCCAAAATCGCGCATTCAATGCTAAGGGTTAAGGCATTTATAGTGGAGCCTGTGAAGTCTCTGTTTTGCCCTTGAAATGCAGCTTCTGTCGACCTGTGGTGCCTTTGGCACGAGTCTGGCGCTCCTGGCGCCAGCTTCCAGAATCTATGGCGCTCTTGGCGCCCCAGGTGCTGGATGACAGAGAGTTTGGCGCCCCTGGCGCGGATTCTGGCGCTCTTGGTGTGGACTTCCAGAGATGGTGGCGCTGGAGACGCGATACTGGCGCCCTTGGCGCCAAGTTCCAGAACATGCGGCGCTCCAAGCGCGGCCTTGGCGCTCTTGGCGTGACAGCTTCTTCAGACTTAGCTATTTTTCTTCTGGCTTTTGCTTAGTCTTGGCACTTGTGGTCGCTTTCCTGGCAATTTATCACATTAGCTCAATTCATCACACAAAAAGGGCAATTACCATGCTTAATGCTCAATTCTTGCTCTAAAAAGCTTAGGAAAACCTTATATGCTAGGCGCATATCAAAAAATTCCCAGATTTAGATATTGCTGTCCTTAGTAATAAACAAGGTTCAAGTAGGAAGCATAGATCAATTCTCTAGAATCAACATTGACAAAACAATCCCTGAGCTTAAATATGCTACAAATGACTGAACCAAATCAAAACTTCACACAAAGCTTTCGAATCCATCAAACAATGAAGTCTCACTTGAATACCTCTCACAGATGTTATATTTCACTCAACACTCTAGTGTCAGGGTATTCTCTCCATCCATTACAGCCCTAGAACTACCATAAGCTTGATCTTATTCTCAAGTTCCTACAAAAAGAACACCACACATGCATAAATGATCAAAAGGTCTTAAAAAGGGTTGTAACTTGGCTTGGCTTATAGGTAGGAGCATTTGGAAAGTGACTAACAATTGAGATTGAACTTACTACATTTTTTATTTTCTCTTTCTTTTGCTATTACTCTTTTCAAAATTTTCTTCTCCTTTCTTCCTTTTCTTTCACTTTTGCTAATTCTTTCTTTTCCTTTGTCCATTTGGCTTATTTGAATGTCATTCTTTGTTTTTCATCTTTTCATTTTCTATATTCACCTTAATTTTTGTGTTCCTTTCTTGCCAAACCACAGATCACTTAGTAGTTCAATCTCAACCAAGGTAAGGTACTATTTGTGGTTTGAGGTATTATCAGGTGATCAACAAAAGAAGGCTTCAGGCTCAAAGGGTTAGAAAAGGAATCAATTGTAAGAAAGGCTGTTTGGCCCAAGCTTATCAGAACAAAATGCCTTTATCATATCAATCATGCATGCATCAGAGAGAAACAGAGCAAGTTCTAGAGTCCTATTGCTGTGAGGTCGCTCTTTGACAAAATTAACTGTTTAAGCCCAAACCTCACAGGTTGTGGTACCAACTAGACTTATAATGATGTCAAATCAAGCAATGCATTCCATTTCGAAATGAATCCAGTCATACAAGCATTCACACACTCAGTTCAAGTTTCATACAACATCAAGTCATGATTCATATCACCAATGCTTCCCAAAATCAATTTCACAAGCAACTGATCCAGCACAACTAAATTCAGGGCAAGCATGCCTTTGGCAAAAATGTCTAATATGTACACCTATGGTTAGGTTAAAATTAGACGCAAAATAATTGTAGTTAACTGTTTGTATAGCTTCACAAAAAGAAATTTCGTTATCTAAAAGTATCTGACCAAAAAGTATCTGCCTATGGTTTAGTTTTCACCAAAACGACGCATGATTAACAAAAGACGCATGTTTCCTCGATTAGCGTGCCCCTATTCCCAAATTTAAACCTTTTGCTGTCCCCAGCAAATGAGGTGTAGAAGACACACAACAGACAACACGTTATAAGAGGAAACATCTCATACATAGACAAAATATCAACAGCAGAAATGTCATATATATACGGGCACGCACTAACGGTGCCAACAGTGTGCAAATGCATCATGTACTGAATGTAAGGTGCAGAAAAAGTAAATGACATGAAAATAAAGCATAAGTAAAATAAAAAGATAGGGAGTGAGAAGGATCAGTGAGTCTGGTCCTCGTCCATGGTGTCTGGTCTAGCTGTGGTAGAAGGTGGAGCATCCGGCGATGGCATGGTAAAAGCGAGGGGTGGAGGCTGTGATGGAGAGCGGGTAGGATCTACAGAGAAGTGCTGGCACAAGGCAGTGAGCATCTGAGTCTGAGCGTCGAGATGCTCCTGCATCCTCTGGATGGTGGTGGTCTGCTGCTCGATCTGCTGCTACATCCGCAAATAAGAGGCTGAGTCCTCAAAGATATGCTCGCGGTGTGGATGGCTGGAGTAGCGGGTATGTCCTGTAGTGGTGGGGATGATGCCGCTGGAGGCTGACGTGGTGCTGGTGGCTGAGGTGACTGGGCTGGCTGCCTATGAAGGTCTGGAACCTTGGGCATAGGCTCCCTTAACCCGTCACGAGGTCTGTGCCTTGGGCTCCGGGCTGCTATCTCCTCGAGAGTGAGGTCAGCAGCACAGAGGAGCTGATCGTCGTCGGGAATCTCTAGGCCCGCATGTGCACAGAGGTGAGAGATGAGGGAGGAGTTAGCAAGGAGGGACCTAGGGCTGCCGTCCTGTATCATGTGCAGGATACGGTCAGATAAGGCATAAGAGATATCAAGGTTGATATCTCTCTGCAGGACGTATAGTAAGCAAGCCCTCTCCACATTCACGTCCGTCATGTTAGAAGACGGCAAAATAGTGGAGTCGACGAATAGATGCCAAAAATCCGACTCCGCGTGCAGCTTGTTCCTTCGGAGCTTCTCAGGAACGATGTCAGAGCCGGTCTTCATCCGCCACGCAGAGAAGCGCCCAATGATGCCTCGGCGGAGCTCGTCCGCCAGCTGAGGCATGTCGTCCCTATAAGTCGCCTTTCCCGTGCCCGGAAAAGGCTGCATCCTGTTGTACCTCTGCACGAACCCGCATCACTGGATGTCGTCGAAGGATGTCCGGAGGAAGTCCTCGATGAACTCGTGGTCGAATGGAACAACTACGCCACGGACCCAGCTGTGTCGCTGCTCTGCCACTGTCGGTCGATCCACATTAGCCAGAAACTCCTTCAATATCGAGCTGGAGCTAGGCTCAGCAAAGGTCACCAGTGACTGCCATTGGCGGCGCTCAATCACCTATCTGATGAGAGAGTCCTCCGGTAGGTCCTCCCAGTTGATGATGTGCTCTGAGATTATCTTCTTGGGCGCATACCACTTGTCGAAGCGGTCCTGGTTTTCCTTGGACAGGAAGCGGCCATCGTCGAAGTCAGCTGTGCGGGGCCGCTTACTGGTGTTTCCTGCGGTAGCTTTCTGCTTACCCTTGTCTACCTGTTCACCCTGAAAATAGAAATTTCCAATGGACCGTGCATATATCATCAGGGTTAGTGATCATTGAATATGGTCTTCAAACAATGGACAACAATTCCCAGATTTAGGATAAAGCATATCAGACAACATAGCATCTAGGGAAGTACAGAATGAGCAACAACCACACAGATAACAAATGTATGCCTCCTGAATCTAATGCTGGGATTCCTAGATTTAATTTGAAAGCATAGTGGTCACAATGATGGAAAAGTATATTCAATGAGTCAACAATTGCATTACAGTTTACAACACATAATCACCACCAATTTTTCATAATAACAAGCTGAACGTCAACAAAATGATTATGTAGGAAATCATGCTCAACTTAATGCAATTCAGACCACTTCTCAATACAATAACATTTCAAGCATGCACCCCAGACCAGTTTAAAGTGAAATTCCCATTTTGGATCACAACATTAGAAAGATGAAATGATTATGCTCAATCGAAGAAGTGTGAAAGCATATGCAGACCAGTGAAATCAGTAGATATGGTAGAAAATGTATTACATGCACAACTTCATATGAAGGGTTACACCAATGTGTTATCCTGTGCAGACATGCTAAGCTCAATGATGGAAGCTAATTCATCACAAGCAGGGAACCAATATCGATAAGGAATATGATTTGAAGTTCATGATATGGTTACAACAGCTAATGTGCAAACAAGCAAATTGCAAGGATCATCTTACAACAGATTTAAGGCAAGAAAACAGGATTGTGAGTGTGAATCCATAGGGCACCATTCCTAGATTTGTGTTCAACTATGTGATTTGGAAAATGACCATACCAAAGCTGATGCAATTTCAAACATACATACAAGCTAGGAAAACCGATTAACATTGCATAACAAGTACTGAATTAGATGTACCAGGAGGTTAGAACAAAACCATAGTATTCAATCAAGTCAGCCTAAACTACCTTAGCTCATAGCTTTACAATTCAACCAACCCTTCACATTGCAATACAATATGGAGTTAACCACATACATTCTCACCACACTTGTTATTTACCCATCTTTATACCTGAGCAACACTGAGAATTAACAAGGTTTAACAGCATACTCAATCAGAGTTCTCATGGCATCTTCAATCAGGGTTAACAGCATAAAGGAAGTAACAAGTAATTGCATTAGTTCATTCAAGCAAATGGGAACCCAAGAATGATAAACCCATAACACAAGATGCATCCAATTAAAAACTAATCAACATAGGCAACTAGGATAGCAATAGAATGAATGGAACACGCATGCAGTACCACTCCTAGCCTTTCACAGGGCCAAATGGAAACAAAAAGATTCATGCACCAATGCAATTATCAGACCCATCATTCATCATCCCACAACAAAAGAACCCAATTGAAAAGCTATACTGAACGAAATGGAAAGAAGGAATGCTTACCTTGTCTCGAGCCATAGCCAAAGGAGAATGATAAGCTAGCACAACAATGGTATTCCTAGGAGATGCCAAACTTTGGGCACGAGAATAGAAGAGAAGGATGAGGGAATGAAGGACAGCAATAGAATGAATAGGTATGAAGAAAGTGAAAGGAAGTAGGAGAGCAGAGGTCGAAATGGTGTGGGGAATGTGGAGAAGATGAACAGTGGAAGGAATTTGAATATAAAAACCACTACCGTGCCAAGAGTGCGAGAAGCCAGAAACAATGGTGCTCGAAGCGCCAACCTCGCGCCAAAGGCGCGACAAACCAGAGAGGATGGCGCTCCAGGCGCCAGAACCACGCCCACAGCGCCATGCCTTAAACATGAAACCCAGCCAGCGCTGGGAGCGTGACAACAGCGCTCAGAGCGCGAGAGTCCAGAGAATTTCGCGCCTATGGGGCCATTCCCAAGCTGGGAGCGCCATGGGGTCTAATGAAAATCCAACTAGCACTGGGAGCGCCAGTGCCACGCCAAGAGCGCGGCTTTACAGTGACCATGGCGCCGTTTTGGCGCTATTAGCACAGGACTCTAGAAATGTTGGCGCTCCAGGCGCCACACTTTCTGCACATGCACAAAAATGCAGAAACGGGCTTTTAAAGAATAGAAACACCCTAACTCTTGTATAATCATGCAAATTGAAACTATATTACCAAGCATTCACTAAAAACGTAATAAAATCAACAGTATGCACAAAGGAAATACGTATTATTAATCAAATGACAGTCATTAAAAGAAACGCATAGCTAAGGAATTATGCTAACTTAAGAAAAGGATTCAAACAAAACATTAAACACACAGTTGAGTTGCCTCTCAATAAGCGCTTGTTTAACATCGCGAGCCTGACGGTTAATCCTATAAGGATTAGGGGAGCTCAAAGGGATTGCCACGGCATCCCTATCAACTGGACCACCATGGTATGGCTTCAGCCGCCATCCATTAACCTTGAAAGGTCTGTGTGTATCACGAGGAGAGATTTCAATGGTCCCATAAGGAAAAACCCTGACAACCATAAAGGGTCCAAACCATCTTGATTTAAGCTTACCAGGAAACAGCCGCAACCTTGAATTATACAACAATACCTGCTGCCCCGGTTCAAACTCCTTGGGGTGAATTTTCTTGTCATGCCACTTCTTAGTTCTTTCCTTGTATAGCTTGGCATTTTCATAAGCTGCAATTCTAAACTCATCCAATTCATTCAATTGTAATAAACGTTTTTCATGAGCCTTGGTGAGTTCAAAATTTAAAAACTTAGTGGCCCAAATGGCCCTATGCTCAAGTTCAACGGGAAGGTGGCAAGACTTACCATATACCAGCTGGAAGGGAGACATACCTATCGACGTTTTGAATGCCATTCGATAAGCCCAAAGTGCATCATCTAGCTTCTTGGACCAATCCTTCCTCGAGTTCCCAACAGTCTTCTCAAGAATTCTTTTCAGTTCTCTGTTGGAGATCTCCACTTGGCCGCTGGTTTGTGGATGGTATGGTGTGGCTACCTTGTGAGTGACCCCATATTTGGCAAGCAATGCTTCAATTTGTTTGTTGCAAAAGTGTGTTCCTCCATCACTGATAATGGCTCTAGGAACTCCAAAGCGTGTGAAAATGTTCTTCCTCAAGAAGGCGGACACCACTCTTGCATCATTCGTAGGCAAGGCTACTTCTTCGAGCCATTTTGAAACATAATCCACAACCACCAAGATGTATTGGTTGGAGTATGACTTGGGAAATGGTCCCATGAAGTCAATCCCCCAAACATCAAACAACTCCACTTCTAGAATGCTGTTGAGAGGCATCTCATCTTTTACGGGAGATATTACCCGTTCTTTGACACCGATCACATTTCTCAACAAAATCTCTAGCATCCTTGAAGATGGTTGGCCAATAATAGCCGCTTTGCAACACCTTATGAGCTGTTCTATTTCCTCCGAAGTGGCCTCCATAGTCTGAAGCATGGCAATGCCACAACACCTTGGGCACTTCAAACTCAGCAATGCACCTCCTAATGACTCCGTCAGCACATTGGAAATAGAGGAATGGACTATCCCAATAGTACCTCTGGGCATCATGCAGAAACTTCTTCCGCTGCTGCCATGTTAAATCCTCAGGAAGTGCGCCTATGGCTTTGTAATTGGCCATGTCAGCAAACCACGGAGCACTCGCAATAGCCATCATCTGCTCATCAAGAAATGCATCATTAATCTCCAGCTGTGAACTATCTTGGAGTTCTTTCTCTTGGATCCTTGATAGGTGGTCAGCCACTCTGTTTTCTAAACCCGCTTTGTCCTTAATCTCCAAATCAAACTCCTGAAATAGGAGCATCCACCTCAACAAGCGTGGCTTGGCATCCTGCTTAGTCAACAAGTACTTCAAGGCAGCATGGTCAGTGTAAACAATAACTTTAAACCCAATCAAGTAAGAACGAAACTTGTCCAAGGCATAAACTACTGCCAGCATTTCTTTTTCTGTGGTAGCATAATTCACTTGTGCTTCATTCAAAATTTTGCTAGCATAGTAAATGACATGCAACAGTTTGTTCTTATGTTGGCCTAATACAGCTCCTATAGCATATTGACTAGCATCACACATAAGCTCAAACGGTAAACTCCAATCAGGGGCAGTCAAAACAAGTGCAGTGGTCAATCTCTCTTTAAGAACATTAAAAGCATTCAAACAATCAGCATCAAAATTAAATTCAGAGTCTTTGACCAACAACTGGCTAAGAGGCTTAGCTATTTTAGAAAAATCTTTGATAAATCGCCTATAGAACCCCGCATGACCAAGAAAACTACGCACACCATTCACATTAGCAGGTGGAGGCAATTTCTCTATGAGAAAAAGCTTAGCCTCATCAACCTCAATCCCCTTGGAGGAGATTTTGTGACCCAGAACTATACCATCACGTACCATGAAATGGCATTTTTCCCAATTAAGAACGAGGTTGGTCTCTTGACACCTCTTTAGGACTTTAGACAAATTAATCAAACAGGCATCAAAATTAGAACCAAATACAGAGAAATCATCCATGAACACCTATAAGAATTTTTCAACCATATCAGAGAAAATGGATAGCATACACCTTTGAAACGTTGCGGGTGCATTGCACAAACCGAAGGGCATCCTTCTATAGGCAAACACTCCAAATGGGCAGGTAAATGCTGTCTTCTCCTAGTCCTCAGGTGCTACCGAAATCTGGTTGTAGCCGGAGTATCCATCCAAGAAGCAATAGTACTCATGTCCGACCAACCTCTCTAGCATTTGATCAATAAATGGAAGCGGGAAGTGGTCTTTTCTCGTAGCATCATTTAACCGGCGGTAATCTACGCATATCCGCCACCCGGTGATAGTCCTAGTGGGGATCAGATCATTGTTATCATTTTGGATGACAGTGACCCCACCTTTCTTGGGTACGGTTTACACCGGACTAACCCAAGCGGTATCAGAGATCGGATAAATCATGCCTGCATCCAAAAGCTTCACCACCTCTTTTCTGACTACTTCCTTCATCATGGGGTTAAGCCTTCTCTGAGGTTGCCTAACCGACTTCACATCATCCTCCATTAGGATCTTATGGGTGCAAAATGAAGGAATTTTGATACCCTTCAAGTCTGATATTGACCATCCAATGGCAGACTTGTGCTCCTTGAGCACCTTGATAAGCTTGGCTTCTTCCTCCTCAGATAAACCCTTATTAATGATGACAGGGTAGGTCTTGTCTTCCCCCAAGAATACATATTTAAGGGCTGCTGGTAACTCTTTCAACTCCAGCTTTGGAGCCCCATGGTTAAGGTCAGTTTCCTTCTTTTCTAACACTTCCACCGCTGCTTCTTTTACTTCTTCAATGACAGCCACATCTTGAGCCTCCATTATCTCTTCAAGTTCTTGCTCAAGAGACTCATCTGTGTGAATCAAGGCATCTAACACATCAATCTGGAAGCAATCATTCTTATCAAGAGGAACCTTCATAGCATCAAAGACATTGAAAACAATAGATTCATCAAACATCCTCAGCTCCAATTTCCCTTCAGCCACATCAATGATAGCTCTAGCCGTAGCCAAGAATGGCCTACCCAGAAGAACATGTATCTCCCCTTCTTCCATATCCAGAACTATAAGGTCAGCTGGGAAAATGAATTTATCCACCTTGACCAAAATGTCTCCAATAACCCATTAGGTCTTCTCAAGGATCTATCAGCCAATTGTAGAGATACCCTTGTAGGTTTCAACTCAGAGATGCCCAATGATTTACATATTGAAAGAGGCATCAAGTTGATGCTTGCACCAAGGTCACATAAAGCTTTGCCTACACTAACATTACCTATGGCAATAGGTATGTTAAAGCTTCTTGGATCCCTGAGTTTAGGTGGAACCCGACTCTGGATGATGGCACTACATTCCTCAGTCAAAACCATTGTCTTACATTCTTGCAGCTTGTGCTTTTTGGATAACAAGTCCTTCATAAACTTTGCATAATTCGACATATTAGCCAAGGCATCGGCAAAAGGAATGTTAACCTGCAGCTTTTTAAACATTTCCAGGAACTTGGCATATTGCTTTTTCTGTGCTTGCTGCTTCATCTTCAAAGGGTATGGTGGTTTTTCAAATCTGGAAAAATCAAGATGCTTCTTGGGTTCAGCTGAAGCTTGTTCCTTCCCTTTCTCTTGCTCCTTTGGATTACTAGATGGTTCTTCTTCTTTCTCAAGTTCTGTAGCAGTTGGTGGGGTTTCTTTCTCTTCCTCTCTTGGCACCACTTTGGTCTTCTCTTTAGGAGCAAGAACAAGTCCACTTCTAGTGGTGATAGCTTTGGCATGTTCCCTAGGGTTGACCACAGTATCACTAGGGAATTGGCCAGGTGGTCTCTCAGCTAGTTGCTTTGAGATTTGGCCAATTTGAGTTTCCAGATTCCTGATGGATGCACCTTGATTCTTTAGCTGATATCTAGTCTCATTCATGAATGCATCAGTATTCTGACTTGGTCATTGGTGGTCTTGGCCAGCTGCAACATAGCCTTTTCCAGTTCAGAGGGCTCCTTGGGAGGGATGGGAGGCGGTTGTAAATAGTGGTTAGACTTGTAGTCCAACCCACCTCCATGTGGTCTTCTTGGATAGCTACTACCACTCCCAGAAGCTTGATTATAATTTCTTTGATACCCTTGTGGTGGCCTCTGATCATACCATACTCCATTCACTTGAATTGGATCAGCTCCCACTAAGGTTGGACAAACATTGGACTCATGGTCCCTTTGGCAATATTCACAAACAACTACGCCGGCCTTGATTGATGAAGCTTGAGCTTTGGAGACCTCTAGCTTGTCAATCTTAGCATTGAGGATGGTGAGCTGTTGTGATAGAAGTTTTTGCTCCGCCAACATTGCGTCTGTACTGCCCAAATGAATGACTTCCCTCTTTGGCTGACTTGCAATGCTCTCATTCTCGGTTCTGGCCAAAGAGTCTATCAACTCATGGGTTTGGGCTGCTGTCTTTGACCTGATGGAGCCTCCGGCTGCTCCATTTAGTACCAGCTTTGACTCCGGTGACAAACCATTAAAGAAGATCCGCACCTTCTTCCCAACAGGCATATCGTATTGAGGACATTGCCGAATTAGCTCTTGAAACCGATTCCATGCCGCACATAATGTCTCTCCATGGAGCTGTGTGAAGTTGGTGATCTCATTCACCAGGCGGTTATACTTCTCCATAGAAAAATACTGAGCAAAGAATCTTGCCATCAACTCATCCCAAGTGGCTATGCTGTTAGAGGGTTGACGGCCTAACCACCTGAGAGCCTTCCCTTTTAGAGCAAAAGGGAAGAGACGTAGTCGAAGGGCATCATCCGTTACTCCTTGATGGCGGATGGTGTCGCAGATCATCATGAATCTATCAGCAAAGTCGTGAGGGTCCTCATCATCCTCACCACCGAATTGGCTCCTTTCCACCAAGCTAATCAAAGACGGGTGAATGTCGAAGCGATTGGCTTGAATGGGTGGTCTGAAAATGCTGGAGGCTGGTCGGATAAACAATGGAGCAAGAATATTCTCCATGAGTTCGTCCTTCGGCCTTGGCTGCTCACAGTGTTGCTCAACCATATCTAGCTCCTCTTCTGATTCTTCTTCTTCTTGCGGTCTAGAACTAGATACTTCTGCTTCCCTTCTTTGCTTCGCTAGCCTCCGATTCCTCCTAATAGTTCTTTCAATCTCAGGATCAAACTGCAGATTCACGGGGTCAACGATACCTCGCATAAACTCTGGAAGCAGGTTAGTAACAAAATAAATCTAACCTTAAAGATAAAATTTATAATGAATTTGGCTAAAACAATCCCCGGCAACAGCGCCAAAAACTTGTTGCGCACTCGGCAAGTGTACCGGTCGTACAAGTAATAAAGAAGTAAGAAAAGATATCGTTCCCATGAGGATTGTTTGACCAATTAAATTATAAACTAAATCAATAAGTTGGATAACAAATAAAATGAATAAAGTTGTTGTTTTGTGTGTGTAGAACAAGCTGAATTAAAACCTAAATATAAACATGAATATATGGGCAAACTATGGAGGATGATAATGATATATGTGGTTGAATAGCTAGGGCAATCCACACTAAATGGTCCCTGAAACGACCGCTTCTACTTTGCTTTTTATTACGTATTTATTTTTATTTGCTAAATTTTTTTTTGAAAAAACAGAAAGGATAAAAGTTCCAATGAATCTTGGTTGATTTTAAAAAAACGAATTTAGAAATTAAGGTTCAAATGAAAATTCCGTCGATTTAAAAACGAATTTAGAAATTATAAGAGTCTTACGCGTTATTTAAATTATATAGTCCATAACGTTCACACATACCATATAGTCCATTTATTATTACATATCCAGAGTCCCATATATAAACAGTCCATAGTACAACACAAGTAGAGATCATCAAAAGTAGACAAACAGCACACAATCTTCATCCTATCTTCTCGTACGGCATCCATATCACTGCTTTTCTGCTCGCCCAAATAATTTGGGGTCATCACAGGTGTCAACCACCAGACACAAAATAGGGTCAGTCTTGATAAACAAAATTTAAATATCAACAGACCAAATGATAAATCAAATTTAAATATCGACAGATCAAATAAATTTAAATATCGACAGATCAAATAAATATACGTAAACAATTATAAAATATAAATAAGTCATTTTCACACACAGAATTGTCATGAAATGCATGCTCATCTTATTATATGATGCATGACTGAGATCTCAGCTTAACGTCTCAAAATTTGTGGCCACTGTCAGATAACCCCACCCTCACCTTAGTGGAACGAACTTATCCATCCCGTCAGGGTAGCCCAGTTTCGCGTAGGAGTATCACTCCCATCCATGTGATCATCATGGTGGTGTGTTCCCCACTGTCTCAACTACCCCCAAGTTAAAAACACGTATGGAACTCAGTTTAGTTATCTGACACACTAAACACCTCTTTAATGAGGATCATCTCATCGTCTCAATTTTACCCCACCGGGTAGATGCACATGAAGATGCACACATGATTTATTTTTCATCTTTTAATTATTTTTCTCATCATCTTCATCTCAAATTCTCAACTCAAGCATCATCACATAGTTCACCTCTTAAATCACATCTCATCATCTTGAATTTTTCAAAATCACATATAGGTGTTGTATTTGTTTCACGCTTATAAATTATTTT